>VXAZ01009311.1:441350-452530 GCA_013399875.1 Gymnorhina tibicen
TTTTTTTCTTTTTTTTTTTTTTAAACAGAAAGCAGAGTTCAGTAAATAAAGATAAATGATTGTGCTCCTTGTCTGCAGACCCTGGAGCTAAACTGAACAGGCCTCTTATGGTTTGGACCTGCTTCATTGACTGTTCAGACAGCCCAGTAATACGACAGATGTACCCAGCCGTTCCCTCTTCCCTGCTGTCCATTAGATTATGTTCATTTTGTCTGAGATGCCATTATAAGTCTCAAGGTCAAATAAGTCACAGAGAAGAAAGAGGAGGACTAATTTTTTTCCCTGCCACCCTCCCTGCATAAGGACTCACTCGCAACTTGCAAAGCACATCGTCTTTTAAGGTGTGCATGCAGCTCAGCACAATTTATTGAAATAAAATGCAGGTGTAACATTCACCCAGAGGCCGTTCTGGCACCACAGCAGAGGAGACTTCTCAGGAGTGATTTGGACTGCTTTCCTAAATTTCTAATGAATTATTTGTAAGCAAAATACGTTAAGGGAGAGCTTTCAAAAAAGAGGAAAAAAAAAAGAAAAAAACCCAGAACAAACACGCAGGAAAGCAGACTGCAAAGTCTGAAGGCTTTTCAGGGGACACTGGGCAAGTTATCACACTCTGAGCAGAGTAGTTGAAATGTGGAGATGGGAGGGGAGGAAGAAACAGCAGCAGTGATGTAAGAGTACTAAAGATTCCTAAAACCCCAAACCTGTTAAAACTGTGGGAATTAATTTTATTCTTGGATACAGCAGGGTGTGTGTCATCCCAGTGGGGTCTCGGGTAGTGACTAGAGATCTGCATCATGCCTGCAACAGCAGAACTAAACAGTAATGCATCAGGGACTGAATTTCTCTTCTTTATGAAAATATTTCTATTCTTTAAAGAAAATTAAAGAATGGCTACTGAGGAATACCAAATAGGATTACTTATGCAGTTAGCATGATTTTTTGTTTTCTCAGAGCTTGATTTTCAACAAGTGGGAAGAAGTCCACGTATTTCTGTGACTTTTGGGCCGTGTTGATACAGAAAGCTTGAGTAATGAAATTTAGGGTTAGGAAAGATGGTTTTGTTTTGTTTTTTCTAAAATAAATGATATTTGCCTTTTTTGTTCTCTTTCACTGTTAGAGAGTAGTTACATTGAGGAAGAAGAAAGAGAAATACTATTTAGGGCAAAACATTCAATAATCAGAATACCCATCACAAGGAAACAAACAAACAAACAAAAAACCCACAAAAAAAGCCCCACAAAAAACGATGACAATTTAAAGTTCTACAGCATTTTAAGGGTCTCAAAATTGACTTACTCACTATGACCAGGAAGAAGAAAAGCACTGTTACTCAGATTTTACTGATCAGTCGTCAAGGAATAGAGATTAAGGGACATAGCAAACCTGAATCTGTTTGATTACAGCAGAACCTGGATTTAATTCTGCTTCTCCTGTGTGTCACATTTAAATCCTTCCATTGGACACTCTTCCTCCTCAGACTGAGGAGAGGGCAGATATGAGGCAAGCAAGCTGGATCCAGGACAGCTATGAGTAACTTTATTTTAAAAAACGAAAATAATAGTTTTTTAAAAGCATGTTCAGGAATTAATTTGTAAGAGCAAGTTCTGATGGCCAGGGCGTGTTAAGGGAACCCAATTTGACCCAAAATCCCTTAGTATTCAACAGATCAAAACACCTGACTCTCCAAGCATGGCCCTTTAGGAAATTAGAGTAAGAACCAGGCAAATATAAGGAGTACAGAGGTATTTTAGAAGAGAAGCATAAACTGCTATATTTAGATCAAATTTAAGTAACTTTTAAAGTCTGCTGTGGTTCAGTTTTACTGAAAAGAAAAGAAAATAATTCAAGCACTGAAGCGGTAGCATCCCCAGAGAGAGAATTCATACTTGTGGCACGTAAGGCTGCTCGTTCCTGCCCGTGCTTCCCGAGGCTGCCCAGCGCACCAGGGCAGAGCCGCGCACGGGGAGGCTCAGCCGGCCCTGGCCCCACTCCGAGTTTGCCAGACACAAACCAGCCCTTGCCCAAAGCCCCACGACAGCACTCCTCTGTAGTTTGAGCTAATAACTCGAACTTGTTAGGACTGTACAAGCAAAGAAGCCTGAGGGAAGCACGAGGAAATGCTGAGCAACTGAGACACTCCCCGAGGCCACCCTCGCGCTCCAAAAATGCAAAAGGCAAAAGGAGCTGCTCTGCCCTTTCACAAGTTACCATGGCCATAACCCCCCATGAGCTGGTCAAGACATTGCTCTTCCCCCTTTCAACTTCCCATGGGTAGTCTTAACATCCATTTCTTTGCAAGGCTATTTTAGTCTTTGCAGTTACATGCTATGGTGATGAGAGTAGATTATTCCTTAGGGGAGTGAGGAAGGACCGCTTTGTAGACACTTTCCTCACCCTCTGCATGCAAGATTAAACACAAGTTGATATGAAGTATGCAGGGTTAGAAAGAATAGAGCCATAAGATTTTTAAAATATGAATCCACTCAAGTGAAACATAGACTAAAGTCTTGCAAATGCATTTTTGAGTGTGCTGCATTACTTCCCCATCGAGAGTTCTCCACATGATCCCTTGAGATATGCGGTCCTCTGAAGCCTGTAAAATTATTCTAATCAGCATTTGCTTAGCACTTCAGAAGTTCTGGCAAACACAAGCTAATTAATTCTCACAGTTCCCCCAGAGAAGGAAGATCTCATTTTGTTGATGGTAGCACAGAGGCAAGGATAGTATAAGTGACATGCCCAAGGCCATATTTTGGGCTGGTGTCTGGCACAAAATCAGAAGTTTGGGACTAGCTACCAAACCAGGCCAACCCAACCCTTCTATGTCTCAAGAAGATCAGATGCAACCCAAGGTATCTGATAAAGTCAAATAACTTTACCTTGTTCTTAGCATTAAGAGAGTCTGACAGCTCTTCTGCCTGCAGTTATTCAAGGGAAGATGTTTCTCTTCACCAAATGCACAGGGAAGTTGTGCACACACTGGAGGAACTTAAAATGTGAAAATGTTTTAGCTGGGAGAACTATATCCATTACCTTTGCTGCAGGGGGAATCATGTGAAACGGAGATTGGGAGGAAAATAGTGGGAAAGGCCAGTTATGTATCATACTTTCTTTTGATCACCTTGTTATATTTGTGAAAGTATTTTGGGTGGGCTTTATGTTTTTCCTCTTGGTATGTGACATAAACTTCTGGTGGAGGAAGCACAAATTATGGAAAAGAAAAACTCATTCAAACGGGCTGGACAGGGATCTGAGCAGCTTGGAGTGGTTGAAGATGTCCCTACTCACTGCAGGGGAGTTGCAGTAGATGGACATTAAAGGTCCTAGCACAAACCATTGCCTGATTCTGCAGTTCTGTGAAATCAGGAGATTGACTGAGAGAGTGTGCAACGGAGAACTGGAGCTATGAAAACCTGTGGTGGGTCATGTTGCCTAATGTACATTATATTATACCTAGGTCAGGACCATAAATTCCTAATTTTTAGAAATATTCAGAAATATTAGAAAAGTAAACACTAAGTAAAACTCCTATCAAGATGATATCAAGTAAGGGCCATTCACAACTGTTTGTTTATCATTAATTTGTTCTGAAAAGTCTGGAATAGACTGTTTAAAGTTTGTCAAGGAAATGGATTTCCTGACCTACTCCAACCCCCCACCCATTTTTCAAATAACTTTCACAATTTTGACTAAACAGGCATTGAGGGATTCCCTTTATGAGTAGACAGTTGAGCAAAGACTATCCTCAATGTAATATGTGTTAATAACTCCTTGTTCTGGTGGCTGAATGTGACAAGTGATTCCTGGAGGAATCTCTAAGAATTGCATAAAAGAGAGGGTGAGAGTGGTTAACTGGGCACTGAAATCTCAGTGGAGGGAGAAACGCATCTCTTTTGGGAAAGGGAAAGGGAAAGGGAAAGGGAAAGGGAAAGGGAAAGGGAAAGGGAAAGGGAAAAAATATTCTACCAGTTCTTGCATTTAAATTCGGGCTCAAAGTTAGAATTCTGAAAAACATATACTATAAATATCTGGGAAAAAATCCCTGAGTATTTCTAATTATTGTTTCAAAGCTTTTATTCACTGAAACTTTTCTCTTTTAAAATTCTTTATCCAACAAAGAAAGAGTAAACAATATAACTTTTACACAATAATGTTATTTTTATGGTTCCCTATTTTTCGAAGAAACAAGTCAATCAAATCAGTCCTTTTCTATCAACAGCTATCAGTGAAATATTTTTAAAGGGACAGAGTCAGAGAAGGACCAATTATTTCTTTTAACTTCCACTGGTACGGATTGTTGTGATCCCACTGGCTTCAATCTGCAGAAAACACTGCAAACTTTGACTCACTTTGTTAGCACCTTTTTGCAGCTAGAAGAGCCCAGCAATAAAACTAGATTGGAAGGAGAAGGAATATGAAAAGAAATGTAAGTGCATAAAACGAAAATTATTTTCCCAGGGCAGGTTAGATTAAAGATCGAACTAAAAAGTTATCTAAGTTTTCAGGAACTTAGTGCTATTTCCATTGGATGGCACTTCAGTGTTTTGTTCTTTATCTGCATTTTTACTTCTATTTTTTCTTTTTATATTTTTTCTCTTTTTTTTTTTTTTCCTTTCTTCTTTTTCTCTGGGTTTTTTTCCCCTTTTTTTTTTCTTTTTTTTTTTTCCTTTTTTGCACTGGATACTCTGGGAAAATTACAAAATTACATTCTCACTCATTTGTTTTATACTACAACAGCAGTCAGACCTTGCTGAGAAGTACTGCCATGAGGTGGGTGCTGTCTTGTAATGGCTGTGGTTGGAACATGGAGACAGTGAATACTGTGATGCGTGGAACTGGAGTATCTTGAATGCATGCGAGAACATGAAAGGAACTGGAAGCATTACATTCGTCCCCATGAATTTCCAGCTTAAAATTATGTGTGACTACTATCCCAGGGTCTAACAGATTAGGATTTTTTTGTCTCTGATATTATCCCTTTCTCAATTTCTTATTGTCTCTACATATAACACTAAAGAATTCCTCTGCCTCTTGTGGCATTATGTCACCTTTATGGTGTCACAGATAATTACAACTGGCATATGGGAGAAGTTGGATTTTGCAGGGATGATATTTTGCTGCAGGTGGCTGCCAGGAGAAAAGTCCAGCCACACCAGCGAAATGAAATAAACAATTTTTCCTACAACGGGGGTGAATGGCATTTGATGGAAGCAAAGCTTCAGCAGACTCATATTAGAAACTGAAAAATGATCTATGTCTCAATCTTTTGAGCAAAAATTAACGTCAATGAATGCTTGATGCATAATAACTACCCAGTGTTTTCTTCATTATGCCAGTAGTTTATGAATCCAAAGAGCTGCACTTACATCATGTAATTTGTTTTCCTAAGATGACTCGAAGAAGAAAAATGTCAAGTAATTATATACTTGTTACTCTCAAGAATTTTCATTTCAAGCTCAAGATGAAGACTAATACAAGAATTTGGGAAATAGTCTATAATTTCTGTTCACTTATTTGATGTAGTTTACCTTTATTGCTATGGGGTTTTAATTGATAATTCAATAGAATATTTATATTCTGTCTTGAGGTTGCTGCACTAATTCTATTAATTCCTGGAGTGGCTACACGACATTCTGTTAGAATCATTATTTTCTTTTTAATAGAACATAGCAACAGACAGCAAGTGATTCAGCATACGGTAGATTGTTCCATTTATTGAAAATCAAGATACTGTATTTGCTCTATTACAATAATGAAGTTGATGATTTCCAATCTGTTTAATAAACTGTTTCTGCATTTGAATATTTATATTAAATCAACCAGCTGGTGAGATCACATCAGTGTTTTTACTCAGAAATATATACCAATTATTAACACTGAACATGTTATTTGCTCTTTTTGCCTCAGACAAGATCGCAGAATTTTTATGCCCATCTCATGCAAAGCAAAAACTTAAGAGTTCAGCCTTAGCTTTTCTATTTTCAAGTTCCAACTATGGATATTTACAAAACTGCATAGAAACATCCCTTGGGGAAACTGAGGCATAAGGTAATCATAGAGCAGATGTCAGAATGGACTTTGATCCTCTCCAACCTCCCATACCATCCCACATTTGCCCTTAATCGCTTGAACGATTGCTCTCAGTCATGCGGCAACAGGAACAGTTTAACAGGGGGTGGTGTGATGTGATGTCATCAAGTCCACTTGCCCTTGACACAGTGCTGTTGATCATTATCATGCTTTATATCCAGTCCCCCCCAGTGGCAGGGGGGTTGGAAACAGATGATCTTAAAGGTCTCTTCCAGCCCAAACCACTCTGTGATTCTACAATTTATGTGGGCACGTTGTCAGTAACTTGCAGCCAGCTGGTGGTGATAAAAAGTGTTAAAACTTCTGGTTCTTCACTTCCTCGCACTGTTGGTGCTCCAGTCCTTCCATTGCCCTCATGGTCCTTGCCCTAACCGTGTCCTCCTGTGCCATGGGTTTAAGCATGGCACTGCTCCCATGCTGAAGTCTGGGATTTGAGACTCCAGATGAATGTAGTCAGTGAAAACAAATGCCAAAGAGGCAAAATTTTGTTGGTAGATGTAATTCGTTGGGTATGTGGTGGTTTCCACCACTGAGGGATGGGCCAGATGGGTATGCAAGAAGCAGATACGATTTGTTTTACACAGATTTGCTAAACAAAAGAGCAGCCAGGAGAGTAATGGTGAGTTTTCTGCAAGCCATCAGGGGGACTGGAAGCAGCAGGAAAATCTTACTATGTATAGATCCACAGAGAGAAATGGCAGAGTACTGTTTAGGTCCTATTTCTGTGCCCTTTCCAAAGCAGCCTACAGACATACAGGGGGGTGGAATTGGCAGAGCTCTAAAGAAACTTAATAGGGTTATAGAAATTACTCCAAAAACTTACAGGATGTATTAGAGAGTTATTTCTTCTCCACAGGTTTCTTTGAACCATCTCAATAGAAGTATATTTCATTGTATGTTTGATTTTACAGGTGGTTTAAAAAATTATATGAGAAAGTTTGTAATTTTCTCTGAAGCCCTATAGGATTTTTCCATAAGGGAAATATCTCTGTGCATCTAATACATGCATGATATTACACTGCACAAGAATTCCTAATGAAAAATTTAACTCTTGGTACTTCTTTAAGCACTAATGAGAGAAAGACTGCTCAGGAAAATGTGCAAAGCATCTAGCAAAGTGCTACCCTGGATAACACTGTGACTTGGGGAAAGAAACAAAACAAAACAAAGGAAGCAGTCTGTGAATATTTAAGAGTTGATCTTATGACTTATCTCTGTATTGACATTTTCAAGCTAAAAAACATTTGACTAAAGGAAAATGGCTGGCTCTCAGCAGCAACAGCAGCATTCTGCCAATTTCCTAGCCTAGAGGCAGCATGCAGAAAGAAGTAAGAGCAAATGATGTATACTTTGATGTAAGGTGTAACCCGGGGGGACTGCCAGCCAAAATGGGGGGAGGGAGATATGAAAAATTAAAACGAAACAGCAGAATAGGTCACTGCCTGTAGGATGAAGTTTAATCTCTCAATACCATTAGTTTTAAGCATGGAAGGATAACGGGGAGAGGGCACCAGAAAAACAAGAGGCTGATTGTTCTGTTGGTTTAAAATTTTTTACTTTAGATGTTTTCAAGTAATTAAGGGAAAATGCAGTCTCTAACTATAAGAGAGATTGTTAAAGAAAGTTTGGCAGGGGAAAAAAAAAAAAAAGATAAAGTTCATTGTCCCAGTTAGACAAGAAGTGTTTTCCTGGTGAAAACCACCTAAGAAAACCTGGAGGGAAAAGAGGGAACAGGCGTAATCACAGTCAGAGCTCAGAGAGTCAGACTGAAGATCAGTCTGGGGAAAAAAATACACATTGATTTATAGCTTCACACACAAAGGCAAATGATGGGTTGCGTAAATCACATCAGACACAAATTTACCATTATTGCTATGCAAAACTAGGAAACAACATTGTCAGGATGCTGAGGCTGTTAATGGCAGCCCTAATCCTATAAAGGCTCAGCAATGTGCTGATGTAAATAAATCTACTGTCTTCAAAAATGCCTCACAGGTTTAAAGTTAAGCACATGCTTAAGTATCTACAAGATGATAGCCAAAAAAACCCAGTTATGTTCCCTTTTCCTAACCAGCAAAGGAACAGTCTCTATTTTGCATAGCATAGTTAGCATGAGGGGACTGGGGTTTTTTTTAACCTATCACTGAAAAAAGCATATTATCACAAAAATTAAATACCTTGGGAAACCAGACGGTGGATACTAACAACTTCTTAAAATTGCCACTCAGGTAGCACAGATTCCTGCTATGGTACACCCAACAGTCCATCTTAGAGGCTTGGAATCAGATTCTTCCTCACACAGGAGGTGTACGACCTGCAAGGGAACAATGCAGGACGTGCAATCCAAAGAGGGCAGGAGTGTGTTGTAGACCCTGGGTAATCTCTGCTCTAGCACAGCTGCAGGAACACATTTCAACCTCCTGCTAGAGCCTCAAAGGATGCTTTACAAAGATGTTGTCTTTCCCCCTCCACTTAGATGTGTTTGAGGAGGAGGGAGGCTGGTCTAGTTTTGCTTTGGAAGCCAGCAGGAACTACCAGATGCAGGGGATATGCTCACCCAAACATTTATGGTCATCTTTTTAAAATTCTGCTGGATGCAGTGACAGCCAGGAGTGTCTGTGGAACAAGAGACAATCTTGTCTCTTGTCAAGATGAGATTGTGTGAGTTTCAATGTACCTTGCTATGACTTCTTGCAAGCTGTGGAGCATAAAGGTTTATGCACTCAGTCTATGTTCAGGTGTGCTTTCTTGCTCCATAACATAACCTAAAGATACTTTAGAATGAAAATAAAGAACCAGCATCTTCACCTGTTACCCTTACTCATCTAAACCAGGTCTGCTGACATGTTCTCACTGGTAAACAGTGACAGGACCCAAGGGAATGGTGTCAAGTTGAGCATGGGGAGGTTTAGGTTGGATATTATGTAAAGGTTCTTCACCCAGATGGTGTCTGGGCACTGAACAGGCTCCCCAGGGCAGTGGTCACAACACCACCCTGACAGAGGCACTTAGACAGTGCCCTCAGACATATGGTGGGATTGTCAGGGTTGTTGTGGGCAGGGCCAGGAGCTGGACTTCAATGATGGGAGCTGGACCCACTTCCTTGTGGGTCCCTTCCAACTCCGGATATTCTGTCATTCCATGATTCCATGCTCAGGGCTAGCATGTTATGAAGTAAGGAACATCACTGGCTAAAAGAAATGCTTGAATTATCTCATCTATGGTGTTAAAGTGGCCCTGGAGCATCACAGAATTTGGGAGGACTGATGCCCAAGAGGGAGGGTGTTAATAACACACTGGCTAACAGTAACTGGATGAAAGGGCAGAAGATCTTTCTCCATTTGCTGCTGACCTAATTCAGAACTGATTTATTGTATACAATTAGCTTGCATTCAGTCTCTCTCCTAGCTGTGAGGCTAGACAATGACTTTCCTTGCTGCCTGCACACACACTGGAAGAGGGCCCTTCTTTCAAGGACCACTCAAGCTCTCCCAGTGTGGTGGGTATTATTAGGGTTGTAAAGATCAAGGTAAAGGAGGTGGCAAACTTCTTCCTGTGTTGTCTGTAAAGTTTCACTGTGCAAAGTTTTAATTGCCTTTTAGAGCAGATTCCTCAGGTAGAATTACACTCAGCTTGCACACTTAAAAAAGGAATTAACTCTTGCATTGCAGCCTCAGCTGTGATAAGGGATGCTTCACTTGAGCTGCCAAAAAATAATGGTGTCTACCTGTGCAGTATTTCTCTCAGTGTATGAACATCAATATTATCCTTTGCCTGTCTGGAAGATTTCAAAGTCCTTTCTAAATTTACTCTCCAAGTTGTCCTTGTAGTGCTCTGTGATTACCAGCAACCAAAACGAGATAGGGCATGGTTTACGCCATAGCAGCTTTTCCTGGAACATGGATCACGAGATCAAGGAACTCTACTGTTACTGCCCTCATCATCCCTTGTATTGCTGCTCCTTCTGCAGGACGGGGTCAGGCATCACAGTCTGCCTGCAGTCAGTGGTGCAGACCCAGAACAGAACTGAGCACAGGTGCCTGCTGCCACAGACAGCTTACAGCACACCTCTTAGGTTTATCTAAATCTTTAGACTTACCTGACTGTAAGAGGAGAGACAACAGATGGAGGCTGCAAACAGATGGAGAAGCACAAACTAGCACTGAGACAATCATGCTAATTGTAATTGGGCAAAATGCACAGCACACTGGGTGCCTCGCCATGGCCATTACCCTGCGTCATCAGCAGGGAAACAAAGGCATGGGAAAACAGCCTGTGCAGGGCTGCAAGGTGCAGGCTCAGGATGCTTCGTTTCAGTCTTTAGATGTCTAATAACATCAGCAATATCAGGGGTCCCTATGAAACCAGTGGAAAGAGACAGGCAACTCCAGAGAGGGATGGATTTTAAATAAAAACATTTAAATAAAAGTGCCTTTCAGAGGTGTTTCTCTAGTCTGTCTGTGGCACTGAGTAGTCAGACAGGCAAGGAGACAATTCTTCCAGTCTAGATGTGTATTTTAATGGCTAATTTTTAGTAAAACAAAACCAATCAAGTGGAAAAATTAGGACCAACAGCTGCCAGTACCTGATCCTCTTCACAGCTCTGCAAACAGGCGCCTGAAAAAGCTGCTGAGGCAGTTTGGAGCAAACCTTTCAAAACACAGAGAATAAAGCTAAGGAAAGAAATGTCACTCCTTCAGCCATTCCATGGGTAAAGGAGATTGATAGGAATTGTGGTACACAGAGACACACATGCACACACACACACATTTATATCTTTCCAATTAAGAAGGAAAAATATAGAATCTGCTGGGTTGAACAGGAGCACCAGTGAATTATCTAGTCCATCCTTTTGCCTGGGGCAAGACTGATTTAATTATCTCTAACACTTCTCTGATGGATGAGTGTCAAACCTTCCCTTGACTATCTCCAATGAAGGTGATCTGACTACCTCCCTTGGGTGACTTGCTTCATTGCCTTAAATGTACTAATAGTTATGAAGTTTTCCATAACAGTCAACCTAAATATGCAGTGCTTCATTTAGAACCTATCACTCCTTCTTTTTTTCTTTTTCTTTTTCCTTTTTT
>VXAZ01009311.1:452548-559238 GCA_013399875.1 Gymnorhina tibicen
TTTTTTTTTGTTCTCACTGACTAATGAGGATAATTGGTTCCTCTCCTTTTTCAGGGACATGCCTTTATGTGTTTATGGACATTCATCATTACTCCCTTTAGTCTTTTCCTCTCCAGACAGGACGTGCCTGGTTGTCTGAAACTTCAGTGGTAAGAAGCCCGAGGCAGAAAGATGAACGTGTTGCGAAAGGCAGAAATACGGGCATTTTTTAAGGTAACGAGGAAGACTGGGCATTTTGCATTGCCGGAGACTCGACAACTTTCACAAATACAAGGAGTGTGAAACTAAACCAGGAAATACAACTGGTGAAACTAAAATGAGCTGCAAATGCAAAATACCATTCTCCTACAATGGGACACCACATCAGGGGAACTGCCAGGGGATGGCACAAACAAGGGTTCCACCACAGCCCACAGCCACCTGGGTAAGGACAGGGCTCTGTTGCTCAACCTCATAAGCAGTAAGCAAGAGTGAATTCCCAGAGGTATGTTCCCAACACAAATAAATTTTCCATAGCTAGGACTAGCTGCTTTGCTAGCCTTCCACCTGTTAGAATTTACTCTGTCCTCTCCTCATCTCTGATTTAATTTAGAAGAGCAGACAATAGGTTCTTCACAAAGAGGTATTTAAAAGGTTAAAAGGGGAGAGGGACACCAATAAAGCCTTCTTTGTATTTTATTCTGTCATGAGGGTTAGCTGTCCCCCAGCCTATTCAGTCTGAAATGGCATCAACACTCCATAGAGACCAATTCATTCTCCTGTTCCTGAAGTGCAAACAATTCATAGAATAAAACAGCACCAGAAAGAGCGAGGAAAATCTCTGTGGGGCTGCCAAGAGTCTAGCTACATGCAGGGAAATCACCAGACTTCAAAACAGGAAGGAAAGGCGGTTAACTCAGGCCTTGATGGATGGTTCAGGCACTGGACATGGAACTCTCTCAGAGGTATTTAGAGGGTCTCTATGTCCACAGCACAGAGCTTGCCACAGTCCTTATTGTGTTCTTTTTTTCCCAACATCATTGTTTGTGATTCATGGATGGTAAATTCAGGTAAAGTGAGAGTAAGACCCAGATTTTCAGAAGGACTTTTTTTGATTTCACAAAGTTTTGGGCAATCAGTGGTACTCAGGCTCCCAAACACTTGAGAAGTTGAGCTGTAGTCAAAAAACCTCTTTTAAAATCTTTCTACAGTAACTTAAATTATTTCCACTTTCTCAGACTCTCCTTTTAGCAAGTTACCACTCCCACTTCATCACCAGCTGAAAGAAAAATATATTTACACCTCCAACATCCCCACATGAAACTCTACAGCTTAACTGAAACTACCAGCAAAGACTGGGATGGAACTTTTCAAACCATGAAAGGTGAACCATATCAGCTGACAGGGGGCTGCATGTTCTCTCTGACACCTGTGCAATAATGGTGCTTCCTCCTATCTTTGCTTTTTCATGTTCCTGAAAGCCAGACTGAGGGACATACTTCTGAAAGGGGACTTATAACCAGTGTTCTTACGTAGAACAAGGCAATGTTTTGTCCAGGGGTAAATGGCTTCCTCTGACAGAGCTGAGCTCTAAAACTCTGCTCTTTACCCTGGCAGGATCCCTTCCTTGGGTCCGTATCTCTTCCCAAGTCTCATAATCTGTGATTCCACTGACATGGGACTAATTCAGTTGTAGATCACAGGACGGTTAAGTGCCTGTGTGAATATATTTTCAGTTGGCATAAAATACCACAGAGATGACAACAGAAGTAAGAGGTTCCTAATCCCTTGTCAGTATCCCGGTTTCTGTACTTTCCTTACCATGAAACCAGTGATTGACCCCATCCATACTTTCACTCCCACAAGTAAAGCTGCTGTTTTGAAGAGGGTCTGGGGCAAGCTGAGAAAATGAATCCTCTACCTTATCAGAAGCTATAAATGGCTGCTGGGAAGTCTTGAGAGATTACCTACTGGCTGGAAATCACGGCTTCATATTGAAGAAGCAGCACTTGACTGTTGACATTTGTTATTAATGTTGAAGAGCAAAATGCCTGTGGTATTTTTATTTGGTATTTGTGTATCCCTAATGCCTTGTCTGCTGCATCCTGGTCTCTGTCATGCTCTCACTGACGTCAGTAAGGGTCTTGCCAATAGACAGGAAGCTCCCCATTGGCTATTTCTCCAAACACTCTATGAATCTACTCTTATTTCTTAAGGCTTATCTAATCATGATTGGGAAAATCATTTTCTTGGGTTGGCACTTGCAATGCCCTGTCTTTATTGAGCCTGAGTCATAAACAAAATGTTGTTTCAGGTCTTGCCTTGCCTTATAATGAAGGACATTCAGTAGTGTTAATATCTTCTTTTCTAAGACTTTTATATATATATATAAATTCGAGTACATGGAAATTCTTTTGACAGTGAAGGCAGATACATCTCTAGGGTCTTTCTTCGCTAGATCCTTTACCTAGGTGTCTTCCCACTCCTCCCCTGGAGAGAGAGGGAGGATGTGTCATTAAGACAAGTCACACAGATTTTTTATTAAAAACACTCTCACTGCTATGATGTCTGAAAGCTTGAACAAGAACATCAGCTAAAACATATGACCTGAATGAGTCAATACTAAGAAAAAAAAAATAATGGCTTGAAAATGGGAAAGAAGCTTTGAGACTCCAAAGACTTGTGAAATGGAATTTTCTTCCTATAAAAGTTGAGTTAAATGATGGGAAAAGGTGACAGACGAATAGTTCCGCAGGCAGATGTTCCCCTGCTAGTCCCCAAGCATGACTAGAAGGGGGAGCAGTTGCACATTTTTCTGTGAGACTGCCTGACCTGAGGGCTTTCACTCTGTTCAGAAATGTCAGTACCTGGTAAGCAGTTTACCTTCAGACGTGAGCCCAGTTTTGGCTTCTTCCGGAGGCTGCCCACAAGCATTTCAGTGAGGGCAAAATGGTAGCAGCTTGGAGACAGTGGAGACCAGCTTCAGCCCATGGAGACCACTGACCATTTGGTAGAAATTTCCTTAAGAACTACTCTTATCTGTGTTCACTTGTGAAAGATTTACTTCAGTAATTGATAAGCATCCCCTTTCAGAGGGAAAAAAGTGTTGTGGGATGCAGAATACCATGACACAGGAAGAAGAGAAACTCTCTGACCATTAAAACATGGGTCTCAACTCCAAATTATCCAGATTTGGTTCTTAAGTAATTAACTCAGATTCCTCCTGTGATCTTGTGTCTTTGCTTCTCTCCCTCATTGATCATCATCTGAACAATGAGGATTGTAGTTCCTCTGAGAGACTGTGAGCTTGGGCTGTAAGAAAATCATATGTCACTGGCAATAAAATGTACTGTGATGAGGATTTTATCTTGGACTTATCATACCTGGATTTTCTGGCATCTTCTTGCACTTCCTTGATCAAACATTCTTGTATTTCATTGGCCCAAAAAATAAACCAGCCTTCATTTCCTCCATGTGATTTCCAGAGATTGTCTAAATCTCTCTTAAAAACCAATGAGTTGAGGTTTGGGGATATTTGCATCAGCTCAGGACAGCAATGTTCATTCTCAGATCACCCAAAGCTCTCCCAAACCCACAAAACCGTCAGTCCATGATTGTTGATTAATGGAATACAATCAGTGCTTTAATTGTTTGGAGTGCCTCACAGATTCACATCTCCACAAATGAGTAGGACTTCAGAACTTTCCTTTTTCCTTCTAGAAATCTTGAAATAAACTGAGAGCCAAGAATCTGAACTCAATCTAATCTTAATTTTCAGCAAACATTAATGCTACCCCCAGACACCTTCAAATGGTAGAGAAGTTTTATTGTGATGCCATCCCAACACCAGGTCTACCCTCACAGTCATTTTGGACCATCAGCATCTCTGTCATTCTTCAGCTGCTGGAAAGCTCTTTGATCTGTACAGCAATTCTGAGTTTGTCATTTTCTTACTTGCTCAGATGCTTTCCCATAATCTCTCTTCCAGATACGTCAATCAACAAGACAACCAACACAAAGTTTTTTTGCCCTCCAAATCTATTTTAGTCTCTCTCAAGCTTACTTATACTTGTATATTAATTTAACACATCTGGGGGATTTCTGATGCATGGATACAACAACATCTTTTTCTTTATTTTTTTTTTTCCCACTATTCAGCTTGCCCTTGTTTTTCCCCTTTGATGTGTAATAATGAGGTGGCACAGGGGAAATGTCTTTAATCAATTGCAGAAACTTATAGCACTATCCGGATTGCATGTATCTCAAAACACTTTATCACTGTCTCTTTCCAGCGTTCATAATTCTGATGTATCTGGTGTACCAGTGTCGTGTCATTCTATTACATTAAACAATCTAACATAACAACTGAACACAGTGAAATGATGAAATACTGGCCTGCTTCAGAAAATATAAAAAGATAATACACTTGTTTTCATCTGGGAAAGCTGCTATTAGCTTATTTTGTGGTTTCACATGATTAGAGAGAGAACTAGATAAGCAGGTAGACAGACAGACCAAACATAAGCACACTGTACTCAGGGAAATGTAGCTTAGGTTCCTCACTTTAGGCTGTCCATTTGGACACTTGAATAGAAGCAGAAAGATTTCTTGTCTTTTGTTAATTATAAATAAGATGGGAGATCAGAAAAAACTCACCTCATGTCTCTGTTTCTGGGGTTTTTTATTTGTATATTAATATGTTTTACATTTTCTCCAAAACCAGTAACTCCTTAAAATCTTCAAACCCACCTTACACTTTTATTTGTACTGCATCTCGCCTCACTTTAGATATGTTCCCAATGCAAGTGATTTTACTGCAGTCAAAAGTCCGACCATAACTCACCTAGCCACCTTGGGTTAGTTTTGATTTAGCTGGCTGTGTAGCTCTGCATGTCAGAGCTCAGCTGCACTACTGTCACAGTATTTATTTCCCCCCTTTTCCCTTCTCTGGCAAGGTTTATAGCCCACACCAAACCTCAGGCTTGCATGGCTACACGGCTGTTGTAGCTGATAGCCGCTTCCAAGCTGATAGCCACTTCCAGCTGCCAACCATGCCTTTGTCTGCAGAGGACACATGTAAAAATGGCCTTGGTGTAATTTCACACTCAACACAAACATTGCATACAGGCAGGTTCTAAGTATGGATTCATATGCAGATAGACCTTTACATAGTTGGCAGCGGTGAATCCAGAAAATTTCAGGGATGCCATCAGGCAGGGAAGAGGGCTGTGTTATATATGATAAAGTTCTGTCAAAAGTTTATGTGTACTGTGTGCATTTATTGCCCATGACAGTGACTGGCTCCAGTATAGGCTTGTTCTGAACTAAGAATCATTACTGACAGCCTGGGGAAAAAAACAACAGTAGAGACAAAAAACTATCCATGTAAAATTTTTTATCCCTCTAATTGTTCACTTTCCTAATTCTTAAACAAAACAGCTCTGTCTGTTGAGTGAAAAATCTCATCTGATCACACTTTCTCACACACTCACACCCCTTTTCCCTTTCCTGTCATACTCCAGCCACATTAACCCAACAGCAGTCCACAGTAATTTCCATGTTATCCTGTATTTCCTCGCTATGACGTGGTACGTGGTACACTTTATTGGCATTGCTGTGGAAAAAGCACTCTGGAAGTACTAAGAGGATAAATGGAGATATCCTGAGAAGGGGAAAAAAGTCTTTGCAGCATCTGAAGGGGGCCCACAGGGAAGCCAGAGACGGACTCTCAGTTAGGAACTGTAGTGATAGAACAAGGGATAATGGGTGAAAATTGGAAGAGGAGAAATTTAGGTTAGACATTAGGAACAAAAATTTTTCATTGTGAGCATGGTGGGACACTGGAACACGCTGCCCAGAGACGCTGTGGATACCCCAGCCCGGGTGGTGTTTAAGGCCAGGCCGGGTAAGGTGCCGCAGCTCTCTGTCCAGCGAGCGAGGTGACCACAAGCGCCGGGCACCCGCCCGCACGGGAGGGGATGAAGGAGGCTGCTCGTGGGGCGTGGGAGGGTCAGCAAAGCTCCAGCGCGGGCTCGCCCGACCCACCGGTGGTGAGGGCGCGTGGAGGAGGCGGAAAGAAAGCGGAGGGACTTCTTCTGGAAAAACAGGAGAGGGTTTATTGAACGAGGGTCCAACAGAAATCAAGGGAGGGGCGTGAAGAAGGGAGAAAATGACTGTGAAGTGAGGTTTTATACCCCTACAAAAAATGGAAGGGGAAGGCCCATAACAACCAATGGGGTAACTGCAATGGGGCGTTACAGAGGTGGGGAATAGGGCACAGAACCAATGGTAACAGGGGTAGGCGGGGAAAATTAACATGGGCCAATGAGGGACCGAGGAAGGGAGAACTCCCTGGAAGAGAGAACTCTCTGGAAACCAAATATAAGGGAAAAGGGGAAGAGATGGTGGTGGCCATTTATGGGGGCCAGATTTGCATGCTCCGCACAGCCCTCTGGGAACTCACCCTAACCTGAGGGTTCTTGGGCTGTGTGGCCATCAAACCATAGGCCCAGTGGTCTCCTTGATCTTGGTGGCCGTGGCAGCGGCCATGGCACACTGCAACAGTAAGGCCCTGAGCAACCAGGTCTTGTGGAAGGTGTTCCTGCCCATGGCAGACAGGGTTGGGACTAGATGACCTTTTAAGGTCAGCTCCAACCCTTAACGTTCTATGATTCTGTGACTCTATGACTTCTCCCTACGATTGTGCCTGGGATCTTCGAGATATTTCCTAAGCCCTTCCAATCGAGAATAATTTCTAATTAAAGAAGTATCCTCTATAAAATTTGTAATCAAAACCAGTGCGGGGTTAACAGCACTATCTGAAATCATAAGTTAGGGCACTTATCTCTGGGTTGGAAGATACAGGGATCACAATTATTGATGCTGTTTGGTTGTCAATGGCTTTCTTTACCATGAACTCCACAGTGGGATAAATAAGGTCAGGCAGACCAAGTGTCATGGGCTCAAAGTGTGAGTGACTAATGAAAGAATAGAGTTATTGATTCACACTGGGCAGAAGTAATTTTTGTGTTAAAACCTTGGCATCCCCATTCCTTGAAAAGCCAGTGTCATCCAAGAGTGTCTGATATGCTGCTGAAAGCATGCCAGATGCCAGTCACTCAGAGGACTGTATCTTTCCGAAGAAATATTAAATGACTTTATGGATTTAATAATACATATATAAAAATATATATACCATATAACAGATTTGCTGCATTAGCAGCAGCAGCTGATTTCTAGCAATCTTATCTCTGGGTCATCTTTCATGTATATGTACATACAATACCAATTACACTCCATAACACTTGAAATAGAACCAGTAAATGTATGTGTAATTCATCAGTGAAACGACACAGATTTTTCTAGTGATGCTTGACCCTATATTTTTCTTTCCTCCTTCTCCTTCTATTGTGTTCATTCATCATGTTATAGATCCATTCAAATCATAAACTCTTGAGGGTAAGATTTGTGTCCTTAATTTGTTTCTGAAAAACCTTGGTTGCTATTATACACATAATAAAGAACAGCACTTTTCCCCAAACCCATGTAACCCTCAATACAACCAGAACCAAGGTCATTCACCTTTCTGAAACCGAGTCATTGAAGCACAGTGGCCAAGCTAAGATGACTAAACTGGCAAGCAGACTTAAAGACTCCCAGCACGGGGGTGAATAACACAGAACCAAAGCTCTGTAAGTGATGTAGTATTTTAATCACTTGTCCTCAGACATTAAATACCTGTGCAATATAATTCACCAGTAAATGTTGCAGACCTATAAAAATTTCAAAGATCTTAAGCTTCACTGATTTCAATGACTAAGAAGACAGGATATCTTGAGGATGGGGATCTACATCCAAAAGCTACAAACTTGGTGCTCTAAATATGCTAAATGAGTGGATATTTGGTGTAGCAGTCTGGCACACTTCGATGGAGAAGTCCCAGGTTTATTTTGATTTAATACGTTTGTGAGTGAGAACAGAACTGATACTGTTCATTTTGACCAGTGATGAACCAAACAGGGAAGGAAAGGTGTCTGTGCGAAGCTTTAGTACTTTCATACACATAATTCCCTGGTGCAATTCCACAGCTCATCACCTGAGGACTGCTCACCCTGAAATCTTCCAGAGGAAGGCTGCTGCCAAAGGATGAAAGGATGAGGCTCAAGAAAGAAGATGACAGGGAGGAACCTTCCCTTTGCTTTTCTAAGGCCCCCACATTTCTTTCTTAACCTCCTGTTAAGGACTACATCTCTTCCCAGACGGAGAAATTCTGCTCAGCAGTCTGGTTAGACATTTTTAAATCAATTGTCTCTTGTGAAACTAATAATCAGTTTCCACAAAATCTTTCACCTTATAACTGTGATAAAATGAGGTTGCTATGAGACATGGGACAACTCTTCAAAGCTTTGATATGAAACAGTGCAGAAAGAGGTTTTGCCTCCCCCATGGCCTACTCACACCTTCCTTAAGCAACTGGCAGCTGGAACAAGGCAGGAATATAGGGACAGAAGAATAAAGAAAGTGGCTGAGGTTTATTTAAAAAAAAAATCCACTATAATTAGAAGCTAGAGGGTTTTTGTGAGGTTTTATTTTTTTGGCAGCTTTTATCAGGCTTGTACAGGGTTGGCAACCTGAAGTGAGGTGGTATCACATACCTTGTTAATCGTTCTTGTCTTATATATCTTGTCACACCATTCACTGGGTCTCTACATGGGTTAAATTAACAAACAAGCAAAGAGAAAAACATTGAGGCAAAATGAGTAAGTAAAGTATGAGATGAAAATAGACTGTGTTAAGGCAATTATATTTTCTTTATGGTATCAAAATTCATTGACAGATTTAGCCTAAGAAATTCTGACTTTGCCATCCCATAAAAAGGAAAAAATAAAGGATAGTAAAGACAGACAGCTCTACCAACAGGAAACAGACAGCAAGATATTATCTACATCTTGATGTATGAGTTAGCAAAACCACAACAGTATATATACACTCAGGATGAATGAAAAAAAATTGGTTTTCTCTACAATAAACCCAGAAAAGATATCCATCAGCTTTACAGGATGGTCACAGTGACAATGAAAGGATCTCGTTTCCCAGATGTTTTTCTGGGATGACTTTGTGTTCACTTTTTTCTGCCATTAGCTGCTGCCCAATATGATGAGCCAGTTATGAACTCTTCATTCAGCTACGAGAACACCTAGATGACTTGGTAATGAACAATATAAGGTGGTGGCTCTCCCCCTTTCTCTCTCTCTTTCTCTCTGACTCATTTTCAGGATTTCTTGTCTGACCTTGTTGGACAAATTTTATAACTCCACCTTGGAAGGTTACAAGACATCAGGGCTTTTAATTCCAAGCGCAGCGCTTCCTCACCCCACCAAAGTTAGCTGGCAGTTCCAAGAAATAAATGACTTTTGCTGGGCTCTTAAATAATATGATTTGCATGCTTGAAATGAGATCACCAAAGTAATTGTAGAATATTGCTTGCCATTACAGTCATTAAAAACAGGCAGATGTAGGATCATTCTCATGGAAAACTTTCCTGCTGGGTTTTCATGGAGATAAGTGCACAAAATCCACTTCTGAAAAGATGTTGAATAGAATGAATTTGCCATTCACTGACTGTCTGATGATGATTTGCTTGTTAATTGGGAGTTTAGGCTTTAGAGAAACCTTAACAAATGTGATTGCTAAATTCTGGAAGTTGCCTCCCTCTTTGCAAGCCGTGTTTACAGCTATAAATTCTTCTTTCATTGTATGGCATTTTAGTAGGGATTTGTCAGTGGGGAAATACAACATTACTCATTTTTATAGAGGGACTTCCAAAGGTATTTTCAACTTCATTGGATGGCAAGAATGTGTTAATTTAATTCATAAAGGTATTTAACTCTGTGCTTAAAATTAAGCACAAGCTTAAATCTTAATGTCTTAGTGATTTCAGCAAGTGATTAAATGTGAGCGGTGTTTTCCCATCCAAAAGTATCCCAAAAAACTATGTCACAAGTAGCTTACATATTTACATTTGTGGGGCGAGATTCAGCCAAACAGAGATGTACATCAATAACTAAACTTGGCCACAGAATATTTTACCAAAAGTCTGCCCAGTGTTACATCTGGAAACCAATTGCCTGGCATAGAACCCCAGAATGGTTTGGATTGGAAGGGACCTTAAAGATTATCCAGTTCCAACCCCATGCTGTAGGCAGGGACACTTTCCAATAGCCCAGGTTACTCCCAGCCCCATCCAACCTGGCCTTGGACACTTCCAGGGATGGGGCAGCCACAGCTTCTCTGGGCAACCTGTGACAATGCCTCACCACGCATACAGTGAAAAAAATCCTGCCTAGTATCTCCTTAAAAGATAAAACAGTGGTTAGAGTAAAGAAAAAAAAAATTTAAAAGGGTTATTGTTTATGGGATTATAATTGGAGTGAGCTGCACTGGAGATACAACCCTCCAAAACAGCTTGTCAAAGCTGGGAAACTGGTGCTTCCTGAAGACCACCTCTGCAAAGAGCCCTTCCAAACCAGGAGGAGAAGGAGCCATGGGCTGGCTCTGACATTGCTTTGGTCCCACTAAAAACTGCTGGACCTCACTCATGCTGTGTGCACCGAGGCAGTGTGGCTGCATCCTCACCCCACACACCAGCCTTTGGGTCCAACAGCAGGCTCATGAGTGCCTCCCAGCACCCCCCCCACTGGACCTCAAAAAGCCTTTTTTAGCTCTGGAAAAGAGATATAAGGTTTGGAAGATATGCCCATAAGGTACCTCATGTGCCAGCAGAGCAGAGATTGATGAAAGCAGGAAAAGGTCAGTCAAAAGCAGAGGGTTAGCAAAGGCAAAACTGCTGGATTTCTTGGCAAATTCATCTCTTCATCCCTCTCCCTTTGTAAAAGGGGAAACTAATTTCTAAGCTACAGCACCATGTGTCCCAGGGTACAGCCTGCACTGCAGAATCCCTCCCCACCACTGGCTGCAGGACAAGCCCATTACCTGGATCTTCTCTGGGATTTCTGGGCACAATTAATAGTTCTGCCTAACAGTGACTTTCCTGCTCCTCCCTGTTTTTGAGATGGAGAAACTGAGTCTCAGGGAGCTGAAACAGCTCACCCAAGGTCAGTAAAAAAAGACAGAAGCAGAACCCAGGAGTCCTGCTTGCCCCTTCCCTCTGCTGTAACCACTAAACCCCCCAATCAATAATGAATCTGTTACAGCAGTCTCATATTATACCTAATGTCAGGGTGAGAAAAGAAAAAAGAAGAAGGGAAGAGAAGAAGTTGTAATAAAAGCACATAGGATAGAGATACACATTTCTCTTTAGAGCAATAAATCTTTCCAAAAGGAAGTTGGTTAAAATTCTTTACGTTAAAAAAATGAGGTCCACGGGGACTCCAAATTTCAGCTCGATTTTTAGCTGAGGCATTTTTTTTCTTTATCAAACACTTGGTGCTGTAATGTGATAAGGGCCCCATGCAGACCATAAAACTAATTTATCATCTGTAAGGTGTACAAAGAAAATGGTAACTGCCTGCTTGTCTGCTTGACATATGAGGTCATTTTTGCCGCTAGCTTTCTAATACTGAGCAATTTTATCAGCTATTTATATACATTAATTGTAGGCACCCATATGTTCACCGTTGTATTTAATAATGCATTGCATTGAATATGCATTCCTTAAGTTTTAGCATGCCGTGTGCATCTTTTATTTAACTGTTTGGTTTGCCTATTAAAGCCCATTATTCAGCTCTGCTGTGTAACCCTTCCTCTCTCGAAGGGGCTTATATTTCTTTAAATCTTGCTCACCACGTTGAAAGTCAGTGGTGTGAACAAGGCCACTTCTCTCGTCCCAAAGGAGTAGCAGCAAAACAAGCAAAATCGGGGCCGTGGTCCACTTAATAATACTAAACAAAAAGGATTATTCAATGAGTCTCTTTCCTCGAGGGACAGCAACGCATTCTTGTGCCGTGGTGTGCACACGGACATGCCTCTCTATCAATATGGGAAGGGAATTAAGCGAGGGCCTGATTCTGATGCCAGTTCAACCCACACAAGAGCTCCTGCCGATGGAAATGAGAGCAGGAGCTTGGTTAAGCATGTAAAACACCACAAACATCTGCGGTAGCCTCCTCTGAAGGATGGCTGGGCATGAGGAAGACTTTACCCTCTGCCATGAACTCCTGCTTGGGTCTAGAGCCACATCATGTGTTATACACACTAACTCTGGAGTGTCCTAATCCCTGCTGAAAACTATCCCTACAAGCAAGTGGAAACCAAGGGAGAAAAATCCAAGTATTTGCAGACAGCAGCTCTGGGAAGGACTGTTTCTCCTGAAAGGCCCCTTTCTCTAGTGCAGCTGCTTGATTTTCCCTTCCAAGTTCCTATGCAATTCTTTTGTGTCTGATTTATAGGAGCAGCAAATATCACAGACCTCTTCACACTCAGTGAAGGTGGATGGGGCATCTGGAAGGGAAGATCTGTCCATTCCCTCACATCATAACTTGGAAAATGAGAGCTACACACGTGTGAGAAAAAAGGCATTATCCTGGAAAAACCCTTTGAAAAGTCAGGTGCCTTCCTGTAAGAACCCCAAACCTGTTTCACAGATTCAAAAATTCCCAGCAGCTGGTCTTATCAAAATGGTGCTCTGAATATCACATCCTAAAATGGGTTGAGAAAGTCTCCACTGCTGCCTTTTTGGGACAGGATGAGAAGCCCTCGACCTTGTATCCTATGCACTGTGCTGCCATCAGATAAAAGGAGCTGTTGCTGGCCTCAGAGATGTACTCTGATGCTTTCTACAGATCTGAATTTTAATCTCCTGCTCGTATTTCCAAGGAGTAATGGAATACTATATATTGACAAACACTAGTTTTCAGGCAGAAACAGATTCCTTATGGCATTCAAAAACATGTCAAGAAAAACATTTAGGGGGAAAAATGTTCAGTCTTTATGATTTATACTTTGTTGCCTTCCTTCAAGTCCTCTTAAACCTGAAAATCCAAAGTTGCTCTTTAAAAACTTCACAAATTACATCTCAATAGAAAATTATTTTCCCAAAGGCTAAACTTCCAGGTTTTGTTTTTGAAAAGAAGATTCTCTAGCAATTTTGGCTGTCTTTGTAAGAGGTTTTTATTGTCTTCCACCAGGTAATGAAAAGCCTAAGTGGAGTTCGTGGGCAACAGGTCTGAAACAACAGAGATGCTTTTTGACAGCTGAGTACGTCAGTGATCCTTCCCAGAGACCACGGTAAGAGCTTGTCAGTGCCTCAGAGCTCCACTAGCCTTCAGCCTCGTATGTCAAACTCGAGCAAACTTCTGGCTTAGCTCTGTGTGTGATTAAATGATGAAGAGGAACATTCTCCTCTAGACATTCAGTTTAGTGTGTTAAAGGGCTTTTCATCTAAATATTTTTTTTTTTGTTTCATTTAGTGTCCGTGAAAGGTGCTGACAGATAGCCTCTGCCTCCCTGCAGAATGTCTGGAAAAGCTTCCAGCCTGCACTGGCTCATCCATGTTTTTCAGCATGACATACAGATATCCCTCTGTGGAGGAAAATATATTCTGGACACTGTGCAGGAACAACATTCATCCTTGGGTAATTATACTGAGTCGTTACATAGCATATTTCATACCGAGATCTTGCAGCATGTTAAGAACAAGCCCTGTGATTCACTTAGAAAACAGAGAGTTGGGAAGGGGAATATGATCACTGCAACACAGCCGGGCAGCAGCAGCCAGCCAAGGCATGGTTTAACCCTTCCAGAATTTTAACCCCTCATCAAATTTGCACTGGTCCTAGCAAGGATTTACCTTAAATTTCCCTTCTTTTTATTATCTTTTGCTGAAACTAACCTTCACCCACACCCAAGGCACGTGAGTCAGGGTTTGTTCTGTGTTCCCACAGAGCTCACAGGACCTCTCTTACTCAGAGGTCGCCACACCTCTCACCTTTTCTCCCTCACTCATGGAAGTGGGCATGCAACCCTCTTCACTCCTCTGCCCTCACATCCTCAATCCACAGGGCTGGAATTGAGGAGGAAAGCAGTCCTGGCTCCCCTGCATAAAGCCTGAACTGAAATCTTTGCCACAACCTCTCTGTCCCAGAAAGCAATCTACAAGATGAGCATAATAAATAACTGTAAAGAGGATTCTGCAGTGTTTTTGGGTAGGGAGTAATGAGAAGTCAGCATCGGGTGTTTTTAAGTATGATGAATCTTAAACAACGGCTAGCTTAAAAATTGTTAGGAGGAAGAAGAAAAAATAACTGTTTGTCTCTCCCAAGCTGCCAACACCAATAACAACAACCAGGCTGAACAGAAATGTTCAGGAGATGGTGCATTTCAACACAATCCCCTGAAAGAAAGAGGTACCCTCACAGTTTAGTCTTGCAGTTCAATTACACAAGACCTAGCAGTTTCCTGGTTCCCCCAAAATACATCCTCTAAATGCAAAACCAGTAATTTTTATTCATTTTATTCTTTTTGTCCTCCTTCCCCTGACTCCTGTCACATACCATTTTCTAGATGTCATGTACATATAACCAACAGCAGCTACCTAATTGTATTGACGCTTTGACCTCTGTCCCTAAACGATCAATTAAAGGGCCTGAAGGGACAGAGGACAAGATTAGAGTGAAGGGCAAGGCCTAAAAAGCCCCTCTCTCCCCTCTAAGGCAGAAGGGCAGCTTCTTTATCGTTAGATCTTGTTGTTGCTCCAGCCCCATTACCTCTCCCCACCCTCAGCAAGAAGGTCTTCTGCAGAAGTATTGATCATGCCTTAAATCCTGCTTCACCCACAGAACTGGACTGGTGAGCCAACTGTGATGAATTCTTGATGTTTTAAATCAAATTTATAGGATCCGTCTGCACCCTTCAGCTTGGCCCTGCCTCTGACTGCTGTGACACTATGGTCAGAGATATTGCTGGGGATTTAATACTTTGGCCATACTAGACACCTTCTGTTGCAAGAGGTGAGGATTTGATTGGTGTCAATCATTCCCCAACCTGTCACACAGAGTTTTCAGCCAGCAAACATTTTAAAGACTGTCTTAATGAACTGGCTCTGCTCCTGTTGTCACCTGTCACTTCCAGCTCACTGCCAGCTCACTGCCACTCTGGTCCCCTTCTTTTGTGGCTTTTTGTGCCTTCTCCTTCCCCTGTTTCAGTCCCAGTATAAGCCACAGCCTTCCCCACTTTCCAATCCCCTCCTGAGACATCCCATTTCTTAAATCTCCAACCCCAGGTTGATAAATGAGAAGGTAACCCCAACATCTTGGAGCAGCATAGGCACTCCCCCAGGAAATTTCTCTATACACAGGCTGCTCTTCTCCATTAAGTTCCCCAGCATTTTCATGGAAGTGTCCCAGCAAAAAGGCAATTATTTAATATTTTAGGATAAAATTAGCATGGAGAAAGAAGATAGCTTTCTAATGTCTCAGCTCAGCATTAACTGTCACCTTGGATGATCAGTGACCAAAAAAATGTTTTTCCAAGGTAAAAGTTACCAAGCAGATGATCTCAACAAAAGCTAAGCTAACAGAAATATCTCTGAAAACAACAGAACTCTGTAAAGAGCAACAAAAATGCTGCTACAAGAGTGGGCTGCATCCATCTCAAATGGGACACAAGACTGGTATAAATTAGGGCAACTCTCCAGGCCTTCCTTCAGCAGCTACAGCAAGCTACGACACACACACAGGGATATGTAAGGGAGCTGTAGTAGCTACAGCTTATATTTTTGTATAAGGAAGGTACAGACAAGGTAGGGAAATCAAACAGAGACCAGAAATCTGTTTCTTCCTTGAGCAGAAATCCAAAGCATAGCTGTTCTTAGGCAGACTCAAACCCAACATTTAGGCAGATTCAATCCAGCTTTTGTGACACCTGCTCATCTTCTGATAAGCACTGCTTGTTTTTCCCAGCATATTTGTCATCACTGATGATTTTTCCCAGCATATATGTAACTTCTGTCAGGGTCACTGGTGGCCATTGCTCAGGGAGGGTAGGCAGTGATGCCTGTGGTGAGCAGGGAGACATGAGTCATCTTCGGGGCTGTAGGAATAACCAAAAGCAGTGTTCAGCTGACTGGTAGCACCTGTCCTCCCTATACCTCACACTTGACTTTCAATGGTATTAGAAGAGATTCTCATCTGATGCAAATTAAACCAGTGGATTTGCACAAGTGGAGGATCTGGGAAGCCCAGCTATGACTTCCTTTACACTGGTAGGGATCAGGGGCAACTCCACCACAGAGAGCTGGGTAAAATGACAAAAGAGACCTAAGAACCACCCCAACCACATTCTGTCCTTCCCTGTGTAAAGGCAATGCATGAAATATACTTCACTCCTTCACCTGATATGTCGTCTGTCTGGCAGGTGCAGAAGCAGCTTTACTGATCAACTCCTGGTACATTTGTGTCTCAGTGTTTCATTTTCAGCATTTCAGGGAAAAATGAAATGTATCAATGTGCATAAACTCCCATTAATGGGATGTACTTCTTCAATTTACACTCAGGCCTTGGAAGTGTAAATATTTTTCTACTCCCTGTTTAGAGTTTTCTATGATTTGCTCAGCTGTGTAAATTGCTGGCTTCTCCACGCACAAAGTTGTGCATGCTACTTTTAAAGTCAGCTTTTTATGACAATGTGGTATTTAGAACAGGGATTTGGGAGGCAGGACTCCTGGAGCCCAAACTCATCCTCATTCACAGCAATTTTACAGTCACGTAACTCCATCCGTTTCAGGTAAACCAGTCTGTGTGTCCAAGGTAAGAAAAAACAAGTCCTGCTGGGTCCAGGTGTGTGATGGTGGCTGAAGTTTTCACTTGTCTATGCCTCAGTTTGCTGGGTTGTGAAAAAGGATTAGGAGGTCAAGCGCTCCTGGGTGTGACAAGGTGATTTCCATAGGCATGCTTTAGCATTCCTAGAGAAATTACTTCTCAATACAAAAGAACTTTTGAAGGCAGTAAGGTAATGAGCTGTTCTTGTGCCACTCTGAATCTTTTGCTGATATACAGGTTTTGACTGGAAGAAAAAAAAACTACGAAAGAAAATAAGAAAACAAAAGACGAGTTGTGAAACATCCTTGATCTCCCTTCTTCATGGTGGTATTTGAGTGTCAGAAGTCATTGGCTTAACTTAGGTGTCTATAGACCAGCCTGTGTGTTTCAAGACAGCAGACACATCCCAGACCAGGAATTGCTTTTGCACCTGGCCTTTGGACTGGGAAACACCAGACACTGTCTACTGCCTGTAGGGCAAAAGTCTGCTCCTACTGACGCCAGTGGCCAAGCTCCCTTTCGATACAAGAGTACCTACCTAGAAACCATTGAGAGAAAATAAAATGGAGCCTTTCTATGTCACACATGAGAGTCAGTACAGAGGCTGACTGAATTTTTCATCTCTAAAAAGCCATATAAAGACACTGTTTCCAGACCTAATGTGGTTACTGCACGGATCTTGGAGTACACAGGACTGTGTCACACTTGTAGATTCACCCACTGAGGAACAGCGCAGGGACATAGAGAGACTTGATGGTCTGATGGGCTGGGAGATGAAAAAAAAATTATGTTGCCAAATTTTAGAAAAACACACTGATAGGAGAGCATACGTGTGCACATATCTGCAGGTACATGCAGACATGAAGACAAAGAGTTTTGTGCCCTCCCGTTGCTCATGGAGGCGGCCACAGCACGGTGTGCCTGGACCGTGTGGCCAGAAGGGAGGGTGAAGAACAGATGTGTTTGTTCTCCTTAATGCAGTCCCATTAGGTGAGAACAGAACCAAATCCCCCATCTCATCTGGCTTAAAACACCTCATCTGCCTTGAAGTACTCGGGAGAGGACGCACTGCCACAGAGGAGCTGGTGGCAGAAGAACACTGCCCTGCTCTGAAAAATGAGAGGTGCCTGCCCAGCAGGCTGGGAGACGGCAAGGAGACAGAGGACTGAAGTTGGGAGAGGTGGTAGATAAATAAGGTACTCCCGGTGGAATCCATTACCGGCTGATTAGGAGAGCTATTCGGGTTATCAATATCCAGATAAAGCACAGGCTGTGAGGGGGAACTCAACCATGAAGGTGGCCTGCTGCTGCCTCGCCTCCGGAGCTGGGAGGACCCGGCTCCGACGGCTGCCTCTGGGAGCACGCCTTGCTCTGCTCCATCCCACACCAGGATTAAGGTCCCTCTGCAAGTGAGGTCCCTGGACCTTTGAAAGGAAGGGACTGGCAGGGTGGGGGGAGCATGACAGGCTGTCAGTGGAGCAGAGAGGGGCAGGATGAGGACACAGCTTCCCCTGTGCCCCACCGTCAGCTGGGTGACTCTGAAGGAGCACAGAGTGAAAGACCACAGCCCAGCGTGCTCTCACAAGAGCCAAGAGCTATGCCAATTAGAAGAATCCAGGTCTGACTTTCAAAGAAGAGAAAAAATTTAAAATCCTGCTTGGTCCTTTTGTCTGATTAAAAACCACTGACCTGTCTGGAGCAGTTGATTTAAGGACACAGGAAACAAAATTGGAAGCAGGATTACTTTATTTCAGCTAGCTTTAAATAACAGTGCAGCAGCCACCCCACCAGCATAGCCCTGCTTAGCAGTGCCTGCTCATGCTGCTCCCTGTTGCAAGCTTTGGGAAGTCAGGGTGTAGCAGTGAAGCACCAAAATCATAGAAAGCTCAGAGCAGGGGTGTCAGATGGCCTTTGAGGTCACTGTGGAGGTTTGCTCAGGTGGCAGTCTGGGGGGGTCAGCACTGCTAGCAGTCTGGGTCTCCAGTAAGCACTGCTGCCCTACAGCACAGCTGATGGGGGGGAGAACCCTCCTTTACACAGGAGCGTGGAGCTGATCGTCCAAGAAACAGGTGAGTCACCTCTGCAGTGGCTCACTTTGGACATGGCTTGTGATGGACGACCCAGATCTGGGTGGTGGTGTCATCCCCACTCTGACCTTGCTCTGGGAGGGCACTCACCTCACCGGGGATGACTGAGATCCCATTCCACTGGCTGAACCCCTAAGGCTGTAGCACCCGTGCTCCTGTCTATGGGTTTTGCTTTATTTTGGCAGTTTCAAGGTCCTTGTGCCTGCTGGATGTGGTTCCTATCAGGTCTCCTTCCCCGCACTTTGCATTGCGTGCTCACCTCTTGGTGCCTCATTGCTCCCAACCCTGCCTGGCTCACGGCTCGCTGCACTGTCCAGCTAAGACTGGAAGGATCAGCTGTTTCCATCTGCCTGATTATGCTTCTCTTTCCCCCCTCTCCATCTCCCAGGCTCCAGTTTTATGCCCTGAAATGAAAGGAGTATTCTCAGGCTCTGCCTTCCCACAGCAGCCCATCCCCACCATCTCAGGGAGCCTTCCTCCCCTCCGCACGCCGTCCCCATGCCACGAGATGAATCATCCACCAGCAGCCCCCGTAAGCCCCGTCCTCCAGCAGCAGCTGCTGGGATGCTTCCTGCCTGTATCCCAGGCTGGGAGCACAACAGCAAGAGCAGCAGCATTTTGGAGAGTCAAACGATACACAAAGAGCAGAGGCTCTGTGCAACAAAGACTGCGGCACAGGGAAGGAAAGTTCAATACGTCTTTATTTTGGGGCTCTACAGCTCCGCATTCCCACCGGTCCTTCCTCCTCACTGAAGCCTTTTCCACACCCTCTGTGCTCTCTGTTTATGTTCACCTGCTACCCAATTAACTCCCCGTTTAGCTGTGCACCTGCAGTGGCTTTATCCTCAGACCACTGCACTGGAGCCATTAACCCTCTAGATTGCACTCAGCTCTGAAAAATACCCATCTGAACGGCTGGAGCATTCATCTGTGAATAGGAAATATGCTACAGTAGTTCATGGCTGGTAAATATGTGACGGGGGGAAGAGAGATTATGCTTTATTATCAATTGACTTGTGTCGCCAATGGGCTTTCTGTCATAATTGACTAATGCCACCCAGAGTGATATGTACTTCTGCTGATAGCTGCATTACAAGTTAACACTCCAGCACAGTATATGTTTTCATTCAATCTCTATAGGAGAAACTCATATATGGCAGCTGGCAATGCCCCGAGGGAGGAAATCAGCCGTCTTGGGACCTAGTGGAAGGCACTCAACTGCAAACGACAGGAGACGAGGGAAGAATTGGGAAAGTCAAGGCAAAATTAGTCAGAGGAGATTTGGTGTGTCGCAGCATCTCCTGCCTGATGCATCGAACTTTTTGGAAACAGCCAAAGAGCTGGACATGCCCTGAAGCTGCAGAGATGCTGTCATTGGGGTCTGGTCATTGTTTTCTGTTCTGAAGGAGGAAGAGGAGGAGAAGGAGGTAAGGAGTGGAACTGTAATAATCTCTTAACTGAAAAGCTGCTGCAGAGGGGCAGCAGAGTGGGGGAGAAAGGGCCAATGTTGGCAATGCAGCAGCAGGTCTGGAGAGAGAGGGAGAAACTTCAGCATGGCCAGGGGGGCTGAGGTGGGGAGAGGAGGCTGGAGATAACATCAGCTCAGAACAAAACCTGCTGATTGCAACCTGTTTCTCAGAGAAGGGAAAATTAACCTTCCATATCTCTTGTAACAGAAAAATCTAAATGCTCAGAACCAAAGGCATGTTTGTCTACCTTCTCCAAACATGAGATTGTGCCTCAAGGGAGCCTCACAGCCCTGTCCTGATGTCATCCTCTGCAGGCTGCAGTAGTAGGGACCTCACCACCTTGGTCTGCTCCAATGCCCATCACACAGAAGGGAGAAAAATAAAATGTTTATCATCACTGAGCAAGGCATTGCCTTGTGCCTCAGTTTCCCTCTGCACAAGCTGGGAAGTATTTGCAAAGCTGCTTAGAGACTACTGAAAGCTCCAGAGTCTCAAGTGGAAAGTTCTGCACAAACAATTGTTATTTTGGACTGGGAAGGCAGCCTGGGCAGAAGAGGAAAAGTGTTTAGAATGCTTTATACTGCCCTGTTGAAAAGCAGCAAACTCCGTAGCAATTTTTTTCCCCATCATTCCCTGGCCAGAAGAGGGACAAAGCTTGAGGACAGCACCTTTGCACGTATCAGGTTTATTCACAACAGCCTGGATGGAACTTTGAGCAAATCTGGTCTAGTGGAAAGTGTCCCTCCTCCTGGCAGGGGGGGTTGGAACAAGATGATGAGATGATCTTTAAGGTCCCTTTGAACTCAAACCGTTCTCTGAGTCTGTGTTTCCATGAGTCTGTTTCTGTGTTCCCCGTTGTGTGATGTCAAACTTTAGGACACTGAGCTCCCCAGCTGCACCAGTGGCCTCCCTCAGGCTGATGCAGACGTCAGGGAACTGTGCAGGGGTGTTCTTCCCCACCTCACCCCATGGCCTTCCCTCACTGACCCCATCCCTTCACCTGGGCACAAACCCTTCCTCCCCGAGGAGCTCAGCCTGCCGCCCATCCCTGCTGCAAAGCCCTCTGGAAAATCTTCTCAGCACCAGCCTCTCTCTCTCCCCCTGACCACATCCACCCACAAACACACATACACACACGGTCTTATCTCTCCCATTGCATGCACAGAGCCAATGTTGGCTTAAAAATAATCAGGCCAGCTCCGCAGCAGATGGAGGACTGATACAAAACCGTGCCGGTCAAGTGATCCCCCCCTCCCCTTATTCTCTCCCATTCCTCCCCAATAAATGAGCAACAAAGAGGGGGAGAGGGAGGAGAGAAATGGCCCATTTTCCAGCTTGTGAGATGATTAGCACTGAAAAAAAAAAAAAAAAGTATTTGCTGCACCAAAATATGCCTGGAGGTTGTGCAGGCACCAGCTGCCATCTAGTGGAAAGCCGGTCTGGTTTGTCACCATCAGACACTGCCTCATTTACCTCCGCAGCAGGAGGTGAGGGAAGTGTGTTCTCCTAAATGTGTTAACTTAGCCGTGTTATACACTGGAAACAAATTAATATATAAGTCTTCTGTGTCTTAAGGTCGTTACTGCCGAGGCATAAATTAATAGAGCTATTCCAGTTAATTCATTTTGGCATTTGCTTCTGCATGTCTGAGCACATATGTGATTGGGGCCTTCGTCTCGTTTCCGCTGGTGGAAATGATGAAGTCCTGAAAGAAGCTTTGCCATATTAATGTCATTTTTAACCTAAAAGTCAGGGAGTCAGGAAAAGTGGGCTCTGCTGCCTTTTTCCCTCTTGCACTCCTGCGAGGCAGGCTGCAAGCACGGAGTTACTTTTCGAACAAATCCAAGATGAAACCGAAGGACACGGTATTTTTCCTCACAGATGTGTATGTCCTGCATATAAGCAGGGCATTAGAGCACTCTTCTGAGAATAGCAAAGAAGGCTGTAATGCACATTATCCGATCACAGATGCACTAAGCTGTCCTACAGAAATATAGATGTTTTCCTTTCAGATTGGAGAGAGAACAGACATAATCAGTGGAGAATGAGACAGCAGCTTTAGCATCCTTTTTCACCTCTTTCATTTCCTTTGTTTTCTTCTTGGGGACAAATCCTGCAGGGCATCATGTACCCCAGACACTCTGCTTGGCTGTAGCTGCATCCTCTGCTCTCAGAAGGAGAACAGGGTGTTTGGCTCCTTGTAGGGTTGGGCCATCACCCAGGGATCCCTTTTCTTCCTATGCCAACACTATGACTATTTCAGATAAACATGTTTCGTTGTGGGTTTTTTTTTTTATAGTTTGTCCTTTTTTTTCTTTTTCCATGAAAATATGATGGGGGAAGAGGGCTTATTTTGGTTAAGGGTAGAATTTCTCACAAGACTCATAGGAAAAGAAAATTGCTCTGGCACTGGCTTCACCAGCATGTAGCTCTTTCACACAAACAGGGCACAGAGCATCAAGCCCCTGTATTTTTCAGAGAGAGAGGAAACTTGACTCCATCTACCAGAAGCCTCAAGAATAAGCTATCTTCTTTTTTTTCTTCTTTTTTTATTTCTTAATAAAAACCAACAAACTCCTCCCCCCCTCCCCAATACTCCACAAACTAGGGGGCAAAAACCTTATAGATGCTCGAATAAAACTGTTTCCCAGACTCTTGAACAAATTTTTGCAAAGGAAAAAAAAAATCTTTGCAGTAAAAATGTCATTGAAGTGTCTGCCTGAAAGATTCTTTCACTAACCAAAATGTCTCCTGGATCAAGAGAAAGGACAAAAATTGTGTAGAATAGTTTCAGGCTGGTTTTTTTTCATGCCTTCTTGAGTCCAAAGATCTGTCACTAATGCATTTATGTATTTTCCTCTCTGTGTTTTGGTGATCAGGGGATTGCAGCACCGAAGGTCTATGCAAGAGGTGGTTTGCAGCAACGTACTTGCTGCAAAACCACGATGAACTTTATTACTGTTTATACTGCCAGCTTTGTACAGATTTGAATTATTTGGGCAGAGATAAACCATGAAGTCAGAAGGCAGCAATTTAAAGTGTCCCAGGTACAGCAGATACTGCTGAAAACAACAAGGGTAGGGTACTGTACCTATCCTCCTCCTGTCTACCTAATAATGATGTAAACCAAACTAGGTCCCATGGATTGAGGCTGGGATCCCAAAGTGATGCCTGGGCCAGCCAGTGGTGCCTTTTTCACCACCACTTTCCTGTCCTGCAGAGAACACCAGCTGCTCTCTCCCTTGCAGAGACCTAAATCACCCCAAAAGCTTTCTCCACCATGGCCCACCCCTCTGCATGAGGACGAACAGCCACACTGGGACAGAGCACAGCCTTGCCACCTCTTTTTACATTGCTTGGGGATCTGCTCTGAGACTTCTGCAAGCAATTTGGAGTGAATCCCCAAACTCAGTCAGTTCTTCCAAGGTAAATTCTGAAAGAAGCAAGAAGAACACTGGATTCATAACACCCTCATGAGGAACACTTGTGCTGTTCTCTGTAGCATTGCAGTGAAGTGTCGAATTTTGCACAGAGAAGGTAGAAACGGTCTGCTGAAAATCAAGGGAAAAGAGTGCAGTTTGCTACAATAACATGCCTCTGTTTATGTAAATGAGTTCTTGCTGTGTATATACAGAGGTGCATACATATATATGAGTGTGTGTTTGCATGTGTGTGCTTTGTTTTTCTTTTGATTGAGCCTGTGGGCTCAGTGTTGCTAATAAGAGTGTTGTGTTCGGGTGGTTTTTGCTGAATTTTTTTTCTCTGGTGCATTTCACACCAGCAAATTCCTGGAGCAACCTGAGGTCAAATTGCTGCTTGCCAAGGAAAGGCAGAATTCCAGTCAGATTTGTGGTGTTGCTCTGGTCCTGACCCAGAAGGAAACCCCTCTGGTGTGGGTTTGGCTGAGGACAGGGGAGCGCCAGGGCTGCCGGGCTTTGCAAATCCTTGAAACGGCAGCTCCAGCCACATAATGAAACCCACTGAAATCAAAGCCTAGAGCTTCATTCTTCAGCTGCAATCCCTAATCTTCTACTCCTCGTGGGGCAATTACTGCTGGGGATTAAGACTAGAACCTGAAGGATGGAGGAAGTGAGAGGGCAAGGGAGAGAATAAAAGACAGTGCTACAGATCTCCACGGCACACTGCCATTTAAAGGGCCAAATGTCTTCATTTCCTTCTCCTCATCTGAGAAGAAGACAGGAGCCCAATCCTACCTCACTCCCTTCTTTAATAAAAAATATGTTTTATCTCTGTGGAAGGATGTGTTTCCTCCTGTCAATAAGCGTCAGCAGCTAATCTGAACCTTTCAATAAAACAATGCCATTAAATAATTTAACCTGGGAAGAAACACTGATGGCTGTGAAATAATTTATGGATTTCAGATGTGTCAAACTTTAAAGCACTGAAGGGAAGTAATGTGAGAATTGGACCACTGCGAGATTCCCCAGCAGAAAGAAAAGGAGTCTGTGAGATTCCCCCACTAAAAAAAGAAAAAAAGGTGAGGCTGAAGAGCCACTAATTCTATATCACATGAAAAAGTACATAAAAGTAACATGTATAAAGACAAAAGATATGCTTTCTAGAGAAAATTCTAAGACATTAAAAAAAGTGTTGAGGAAATAACTTGAGACAAAGAGGTGGAGTGTTACCTGCCTGATGTCTGCTTACAATTGCTAGTGCTCTTAATACACTTTAAATAAGCACATTACAGGGAAAGCAGGGCTCACTAGAACAGTGGGTTTCAGCAGCAATGTAAAGGTGACATTGCAAAAGAAAGTGACAGATGATAAAAAAACCAGCTATTGCATACATTTAAAAAAAAAATAAAAAGAGAAAGGAGGAGGAGTGTACTTAAATAGAGCTGGGTATTCTATAGTCTGTTAACCTTATTAAGTAAACATGCTATTTAAACTCCCTTGGAAATATGGGAGTAGAAGGAAAACAACAGAATGTATGTAAGCACATGGATCTGATACTCCAGGGCATTTCCTTTACTCTCTCTCTCTTTTTTTTTTTCCCCTTCCCTTTTGCTATTTATTTTATTTTATTTTCATTTTCATTTGGCAACTTCTGCATTCAAAGCCCAGAGCTTGGAATTTCATACCTATTTAACACCTGGTTAAGCAACACTTAACCATTGGCACCAGCTGACTGCATCCCCATTAAGCAGAATTACTCTCATCATAGACATTGGAAATGGAAAAGACCTCCCCGGTCATGTAGACCATTATACCACAACCAATGCAGGATTGTTCCATTTAGTAGGAAAAGAAGAAGGATGGGCTTGTCAGGGGATGATGACTCAGAAGAGTTTGGTTCTCTTCCCAGCTCGATCTTAGGCTTCCAGAGCGACCTCCAGAAAGGCATTTAACCTTGTTGCGCCTCAGTTCCCCATCTCAGCAGCAGCTTCCTTTCTTCCATCTCCACATTCGTCTTATAAGTTCTTCAAGGAAACATTTATTTGTACTTAGGTGTGTTCACTGTCGGTAATAGAAAGGCTCTCTGATTTCAGATAGAGAGGGGAAAATACAGCTGGGGCATCCATAATAGCCTGTGCTCCCTTTAAGGCTTTACCTCTGAGTAATAATGTAGGTTTTATTCCTTTCCTGAACAAAGGGACTAAAAAGGAAGCAAGGAGATAGAGACAGATCAAAGCTGACCTTTCTTTTGAATTATGATCTCCTTCTTTCTTAAAACTGATTTAACAATAGAAATTATAAGCTTGAAATCCTAACTGATTTCTCTATACAAGAGCCCTTTTCTCTTAAGGTCTCCCCGCTTTGATGCTCAAGTCTTTTTGAGACCACCATGAGGTACAATCTAGAACTGGAAAATGCATCTGCATCATCTGGCAGCTAAAGAAATCTCTGCAGAAGTCAGACAGTCAGAAGACTTACTACAGTCCCTGAGTTTATGTTAAATAATTCATATGCTAACACTTTCTGCTGGTAGGACTCACAGGGAAATCCCAAGCTGAATTTAACAAACAAAACAAAAGTTTCCACTCACCCCTCCTCCCTTCAAATGGCCTGTGGCCAGAACAGCTCACTGGCAACACCAGGCTTGCTGGGATTTGACTGTGCCCCTACCAGCACCACCTTCTGCCCATGTCATGGAGGAGCCCAAGCTGGGCCCAAGTGATGCCTCCGCAACACTGTGTCCCAGGGCCAGGGAAAGTTAACAGGAATATTTGGCCGACAGAAGTATTTGCTTCCCTGAAATCACCTGGTACTTCACACGGATGTGCAAAGCCCCATCACTTCTGCCCCAGCTTTGGCTGCTGCGAGGTCATGAGCTGGGCTGTCCTTAGCTGGGATCCCGTTGTGCTACATCTAAAGCCTGTCTTTCATTCACTCTCGTGGGCTGTGCCACCAGGTGATATGACATCAGAGAGGCCTCTGGGTCCTTTTTCTTGATGTGGGAGTGAGCTGAGACTTCTGAGAAAGCCAACAAAGGCACAGCTGACTTTGTCTTTTGCAAGAGGAGACTTTTATATTTATTTTTTTCAAATGCACACAGTCACTCTAGAAAAACCGGTATTCTTTTTGGGTTGTTTTCTACACAACAGGATTGTTCCGCGTGCCGGCTGACTGTGGAATGTCTAGACTAGTCTGTAGGTGGAAAAAAAGAAGTTATTTTAAGAATAAACCTCACTCCTTTTGTGTTTTTTTTTTTTCTCTTCTGTACAGCTAATCAACCAAGTCTTATTCATCAGTTATTGTTTGATAGAGGGGAAGAGGCTAATGGTAGAGGTAGAAGCAACTTTTTAAAATGTTAATTAAATTTAAAAGGATATTGTTGTTAACACTGCAAGGACATAAAGGATTAGTACTCTCCATCTTGGAAATGTTAAAATACAGATGAAAATTTATGGGAATATATGTGTGTATATAAATAATGGTAAATCTAATAGCTGCTCATTAACTTCCATGGCTTTATATCAATCTCAGAAAGAGATCATAAACTAATATGGGATCTTGTAGAAAAGGATAAGATTAACCTACCAAATTCTTTGCCTGCTAACTTAATGTGTCAAGCTGAAGAAGCTAGAAACAAAACAGTGCCCTTCACACTGCAGTCCTTTATTGATTTTTTTTTTTTTTTAAACTTTTCCACTTCTTTTGACTAAGTTAGAGCCTCACAGCCTTTTTCCCCAACTGGCATAAAATGATATCAGGCCCACTGCATACAATGATATATGCCTCTGCCTTCAGTCAAGAGAAAGTACATCACTATTTTATTGGATGCAGGTCTCAAGAGCTCATGAACTCAACAAACACCCCTATAAATTACTGGAAAGCCACACCAAAGTGTAACAACAATAAACTAGAAATGGCCTAAGTGGCTTTACTCAGCCAGACCTTCAAATACTTCTCTGTAAGAGATTCCCATGCTGCTTCCTTACTCATTGCAGCTATTACTACCTTCTGTACAACCAGATGTATTTGGTCATATACAACAAACTGCTCATGCCTGTCCTGCTCCTGAAACAGCCTGAAAAGAGTTATCTAAAAAGTAATAGTGTCTAGAAAACAAAATTTCTGTAATGCAACTTTTCCTTAATTACAGGTTTTTCTATTATGCTGAGGAAAAAGGTTAAACAATTTGCTTTGCAATCTGACATCCCACACAGAATCTGGGTGAAGTGGTGGTGATGAGGTTCAGAGCCCATGAGGTAAAGTTTGCCTTGCTAATGACTTCACTCCAAAGGTGAACATGCAGTTCATTACTAATGTCCACCCCTTTCTGGATTTCTTCAGCAAGATTGTCAGCGTACACGTTAATTTAATGCTGATCCTGCTGTTCGAAGCATTTCTAGTGTGAGAAATGTCCAATAGCCAGTAGAAATTCAACTGAGTGCATTAACTCATGTCACACCTTCTACCAAGCAGCCATTATCTGGTGTTGATTTCCAGTCACTCCACACTGGAGGCAGATTCAGACCAACTATCTCAACCGGAAAACTATTCATCAGGGAGTATGATAGTGACCACACTGCCAAAACTGCACTTTTGGGGGTTTCCAGCATGCTCACTTCATGCACTAAACTGAAAGCTGGAGCCTTTTCCATCTCCTCCCTGACACGGTTTTGAGCAGCAAGAAAGTTGCCACTGAATTATCTGGAAACCATCCCTTTTAAATGGCTTCTCACACCTGGCTTCCCCTGAAAGCTTTGATACTTATTGCTTCGAAATACTGGGTTTCTAAAGCTAATTGTTGCTGATGCTTATATCTGCAGAGTCTCTGGGAAGGAATTTATAGCTTGTTTGGTTTGGACTTCCACGTCTTCCCATATTAGATTATTCTACAGTCTTTCCACTGAGAAGTTATTTTGATGTTTATCTTCTCTCTCTTAATTTCAACCCATTATCCTAGTTATTTCCCCCTGGGGTAATTTCGTTCCTCCCTGGGTGTTTGTGCTGTTCAGACATTTGCAATGGGCTCCCTCTCCCCCTCAGATGTTGCTCAGCCCTGCTGTGCATATTGACGGTTGTTCTTGTAAAACTTTCCTTGTAAATCAACCCCTCCAGCTCTCTAATCATTTTTGCTGCACTTCTCTGAACTCCCTCCAGTTTGTCTTCATCTCGCTGGTAATAACTTTGCCTATGTGTCATTTGGCATTTCCTCCTTATCACATTCCAGCAGAGCATCAAACCTTTTGCCCTGTTGCTGCGTGCTGTTGTCAGGTAGACTGGACTTGAATGATTGACGTAATCCCTTAATTTGCCGGAGGGGCAGTTTTAGATTTTTGTAAACCAGTAAATTGGTGATTTGAGCCAAATATGATGCTGGGGAGGGGGGGTTATTCACTCATCTTGTCTAAACAAAACTGGAGCTGATTTTGTGGATTTAAATCCAGGGAGCTCCTGGGTGTTTTTTCCCTGCCGTTTCTGATGTTGGAATAAAACATCAGTGCTAATTTGATGGCTTTCCAAGCAGAATTCAAAATTCAGAGGAACAAATCCTCCTTGTTGCTGCGTCTGGGAAGCTTTGTTTTTGTCACTGATGGCAGAAGGTTGGAGGCACACAGTTCCAGGCAAGAAGAAGCAGTCCCTGCACAATCCCAGGTCTCCAGTCCTGTTCCCAGCCATTCCCTGAGGTACAGTTTGAGAGGGAAGGAATTGTCCTTCCCGGTAAACATGCCCTTGCTCGCTCTCTGTTTTAGAGTAACAGGTCTCTGTTGGCTTCAGCTTCCTGCCCTCATCTGAGTTTTACATTCTTCCATGATTATTCTCTGACTTTTTCAAGTCTGCCTTGCTTTATTCACAGAAAACTCTTCCACTCCTGGGCAGATCTTGGCCCATGGGGTCAGGGATCTGGAGGGGTTTATGTCCTAAAACTTCATGTTGTATCATGGAGCACATTTTAATGAGGCACAGTTGATTCAGATGTCCCTATAGCTTGAATATCCCTCCCATGTTGAGAGCTTGCAGTCTCCTCACTATGGTTTTAAAAAGACTGAATTTTCCGAGCAAAAGGTTCCTATGACAAAAGATTGCCTACCTTTCCCATGATTACATTCCCAAAGGTGAATGCCAATGTGTCAACAGAAGGAAATATTTCTCCTGCTTTCTTCAATAATTTATTGGCATTCACAGCTTTCCCCTTCATGATGACTGCTCCTGAAGCTCTAAGAATATCAGCTCCACTGAGAGATTGAAATTTACTTGTCACAGCTCTCCCAGGCATGGTGTGGTGCAGGCAGGCTCCTGATTAAAAAAATTAGAGAGGATGGGGAGCAAGAATACAGCCACCCCACCCCAGAAAACTTTAAAGGCCAGCCTAAATGCAGATGAGCCATTTTGCAGATAGACAATTTCATCTAAAAAAAAAAAAAAAGCTCAGAATTCTTGTATCCAACCGCCTTCCAGCACTGAGGTGTAGGTACGGACTCATCATCTCCATGACGTCTGGGTGGGATGAATTGCTCATTTCATGCCTCAAACCATTCATATTCTGGCTTTTGAATGAAGAAATGTCCCAGCAGGGCTGAGTTTGATAGAGTCAGTGATTCCCAGTGGGTTGCGCTCAGTTTTGTGACCCAGATCCCAAATTAGCAATCATGAAAGAGAGAGTGAACCATTTATTCAAATTCATAATTAATTACTGGAAGATGCTTGGATGCAGTCTTGGAAATGGTCTCATAAGTGCCTGCTTCGAGTAAATAACCAGTATTTTAAATTACCTTTTTTTTTTTTTTTTTTTTTTTGCAGTATCCCATCGCAACATGGACCCTGGGTTCAGAAACCTAATGCTAATTCCAGCTCTGTGCCAGGAACACAACCTGCCTTCCCTGGGCACAGCCTACCACCATTAGCTGGTGATCTCACAGCTGGACAGACAGAAGCAAGAGCAGAGGAGCCCAGATCAGCCCACGTCCACCTGCACTGACCAGCCCAGAGCTGCAATTCAGGAGTTGCAGCACTCACTGTACACAAATGTTCCTGTGGCACATCAGAAATTAAATCGATCAGCTCTCAGTTAACATCACAGCAGCTCAATTGTATTTATCAGTAATTTTGTCTATACATGTTTTCCCAAGTAAAGGATGGGTTTTTTAGTTAAGAAAGCATTTGCAGAACTTTTTGTTATACTGAAAGATTGTGTTTTGAGGGTAATTTCAGGACAAAAAGGAGGTTTGCTTGTTCTGTTTTTTTACTTTAGTGTGTTTTTTTCTGTCTTGTTTTATGAAGGCAACAAGAAAATAGTTTCTTAAAGAGGTCTCCACTTAGTTTAAGCAGACGAAATTTGGAATTGATTTAAACATACTTATTTAACCATACACCAAGTTCTCCAGAAATTCAATTACAAATAGTTTTGGAAAATCTTTTTTTGATGAAATATAAAAGAAAATAATATTGGTTTAATATTTTCTTTCATAAAAGAAAATATTTCCCTCTTGTCACTAGCTGCCCATCTTTTGCAATTTCATATCTCCTCCCCCTTCTGTCTCCTCTGTGTGCTTCCCACTCTCCTCATCACCCACTTCAGTTACAGGGTCCACCTGTCAAAGTGCTGAAAACTTTAAACTAGCATTACACAGAAAACAGATGTCCTTCTTCATTAAGCACATTGCAAGTCTGCAACAGTTCTTTTTATGCTTTGAATTGAGTCTAGCCCCTCTCCCACCCTGAAAAAAAAATATTTTTCCAGAGAGACGTAATTTAAAAATAAGGCAAAACAAAAGTTTTGGTCAATAAAAATGTTTCTTACAATAAATAGAAATTGTTACCATTTGTTTTAAAAATATTTACATGCTTTAAAATGCTGTTATACAATAACAACGAGTGTCCTTGTGAAAAGTTACTTTGAAGCAATAAAAAATGCCTCCTGTTCTGAAAATTTGAGACTAGATTGCCTGGACTTTATTGAAAAGATGGATTTAATTTTTAACTGCTCCATCAACATGTCATTTTACTGGCTTCAAGTTTTCTGACAAAAATACAGCATTTTGATCTGATCAGCTCTACACACAACACATAAGGCTGAAATACCTTCCTTAGAGAGTTTTCTGACTCAGGATACCATGGGCAATGAGGGACCTGCAGTGCATAGCTCACCCTTAATGGTGTGGTGAAAGCTGGTTGTCCTTCCTCGTAGACAGCTGCCACAACACTGTTGCCACGGCCAGTGACTGGCTGCATAGGGTATTTCAGAGTTCATGGATCCTTGATACCAGATTCCCATTTTCTGTATCTCAGAGCAGCCAGCCACAGATGGGAGCTATCACAGCCCCTTCTGCAGGGCCATAAAGAGGGAGACCCCAAAACAAGGCCCACCCTGGCCCTTTGGAAACGCTGAGCTCCTTTGGAGAACTGTGAACACTCCAGAAGGCCTGACCACACGTTGATTTTTGACGGCAAAGAGATTTCCCAGGATATTTCTTGCCTGGAAAGAAGCCACTTCATAACCCAGACAGGGACCAGGAGCTCTTGCTCAGCAGTGCTTGGTCCCAGGATATAAATCCTTCTGCTTGGAGACTTTAGCTAGGCTCTAATTAACGAAGCTGAGGAAGAAACTTCCCTGTAGGCCAGTTATTCCATATCTGCCTTCTGCAGGGTTTCTTGTGCTTGCCTCTAAAACAGCTACCAGGGCCACTCCAGGGGAAACTCCAGGCAGTGGCTCAGACCCCTTATCTCTTCTTAATATGAAGTTCTGCATCCCACAGTCCTGACCAGAGTCTGGAAACCCCAATAATTTGCATTACAATGTCCACTTCCAACCTGCTCCAGAGATAAAAAATCATCAACTTCTTTCCTTTCCTTTCCTTTCCTTTCCTTTCCTTTCCTTTCCTTTCCTTTCCTTTCCTTTCCTTTCCTTTCCTTTCCTTTCCTTTCCTTTCCTTTCCTTTCCTTTCCTTTCCTTTCCTTTCCTTTCCTTTCTTCTTTTTTCTTGTCACATCCTTTTTCTTTGTCTTTTTTTCTTTTGCATGAAAAAAAAAGCAGGCACATTAAATTGGACACACTCAAGTAAACCAGTTTGTAATGATATGTCGGACTTCCCGTAGCAAGAGTAGGTAATTTGGCTCCATTTTGTATTTAGATTTTGAATTTTCCTCTGTCACAGAAAGGATTTTTCATCAGAGGCTTTGGATGCACAATAGCTGCAGGCATTTAATCTGCAGAGGAGCTCCTGAGGATACACGCTGCAGCATCTACTGTCTTTGGTTTGCATCCAGAGAGAGAAGACAGAGGTGAATTTGGAGGGGATCCAAAGAAAGAAAAGAAAAGAAAGTGGTGTTCCTAATTTCACACATTTCTGTAGCTGGAGTGTGTCTTGCAGGCAGCAGTATGCCATTAATGTCTCCAAGGCCTAGGGAGGTCCCTTGGCATTTAACCTCAGATATTCCACTTACTCCATAAACACAGGACTTAAATTTCCAAAATGTCTGGTTATAAATGAATTCTTCAAAGAAGTACAGGGTAAGGAAATGTTTCAATAAATATGTAACATCCACCTCCTTCATCTGTTTTATTACCTGGATACAGAGAAACATCTTATAGCATTTGAGGCCCCTATTTCCATGGTACAAAAATGAGAATGAACCTCTCATCTCCTGTCTTCTCTTCTTAGAAACCTGCAACTGAAGAGATACTCCCCAACAGCAAAGCAAACATTTCCATGAATCAATCATCACAGAATTCCAGAATGGTTTGGACTAGAAGGGGCCTAAAAGGTCACATAATTTCAACCCCCTTCCATTGGCAGGGACACTTTCCATTAGACCAGTTGTCCCAGAGCCCCATCCAACCTGGTCTTGGACACTTCCAGGGATCGGGCAGACACAGGTTCTCTGTGTAGCCTGTGCCAGGGTCTCAGGATCCTGACAGTCAAGAATTTCTTCCTGATATCTAATCTAAACCTACTTACTTTCAGTTGGAAGCCAATCCTCCCTGTCCTGTCACTCCATGCCCTTGTCCAAAGTCGCCCTCCAGTTCCCTTGTAACCACTTTAGGCACTGGATCTCCCTGGAGCATTCTCTTCTCGAGACTGAACAATCCCTGCTCTCTCAGCCTTTTTGTCATAGCAGAGGTACTTCAGGCCTTGAAGCATCTTCATGGCCTTCTCTGGACTCACTCCAACAGGTCCTGTGCTGAGAACCCCAGAGACGGATGCAACACACCAAGTGGGACCTTATGAGAGTGAAATAGATGGGTAAACAGACTCAAGACGACAGAAACTGGAAGAGCTTCAGTTCCAGGCTGTTTCATGAATGGTGCAAGGCAAATTTAAGGGACATAAGCTCCAGGATTCCCTTAAGCTTTACAGTGATTGTACAGTTTGTCAGAAGTCTTATGGTGTCTGGAGAGCAGTCTGACAGTGGGGATGTTATTCTCAACCCATTTTTGCAGATGAGATACTTAATTCAGCCAGATGTGTTTGGACTTGATGATTCCCCATTCCTGGAAGTTTTCATGTCCAGGCTGGATGGGACTTGGAGCAACCTGGTCTAGTGGAGGGTGTCCCTGCCCATGGCAGGGGGATTATGACTAGATGATTGATAAGGTCCCTTCCAACCCAAACCATTTAATGAGTCTGTGATTCCATGACAGATGGTCGGACTTGATGATCTTAGAGGTCTTTTCCAACCTTAACAGATCTATGATTCGAAAACAGCATTATCCAACTCATGTAGCCTTTGGCTCCCAGCTAGCCTTTTCTCCAGGCATTATTCCTCTTGCAGCAGAGGTTGCATGTCTGAACCCTGGCACTGCAGTGCAAACCAGCCTTGAGAGTGATTAATCTGAGATGCTGGGATGTGAGCTAGAGAGGCTGAAGTGAGGCTGCACATCCTCTTGTGGTTCTGGGCATCAGGGAGAGACAATCTATAGCTGAGAGAGGGTGGAAGGGCTTAAATCACAGCACAGCACGTGTCAAGAGCACCTCTGTCAAAGCAAGCAAGCAGTTTATCAGCTCGCCCAAGGCCACAGAGAAAAGCTGTGTCAACAATGAACCCAAACCGGACCCCAGCCCAGAGCTGCACCCACAAAGCTCCACCTGTGGAGGCAAATCCAAGCTCTGGAGTGCCAGTGTGAGCACGGCTTCACTGCTCCTGGTGGTACAAACCACATGAGGCAAAGGTGGTGACGTGATTTGTGCAGGGTCTTACAGAGAAGAGCACACTGATTCCAGAGCTCCCTGCTTCAAAATATTTCCCTGTTCCTCTTTAAACCATGTAATGAGCCTGTCTTCACTTCTGCCTTTTGTTACTGCTCACTTTTCTCTTGAAACTTATTTCCTTCAACAGTGGTGGCCCTAAAATTACTGCTAATTTCCTGCAAGGAATTTGCTCTTTGAAACATACTGTATGACACTTTTCATTTTCCTCTTTTTTCTACCTTTTTTTCCCCCCTTCTATGTGAGACTGGCACTGAGTCTGTTGAGAACATGTAAGTGTAGTTGCTTTTGAATGCTGCAAGGTAAATGCTGAAAATGACAGTTTAAATGGAATCATTAAAGCAGATATAAGTATTATCTGAATGCTTCTGAAGTCTCCTATGCACAGCAATAGTGTCTTTATTTTCTCTCCTGATGCATGCACCTTTTTAAAGACAGCTGACAACCTATTATTTTTTTCTTTCTCCCCATTTTCGAGCCTGAAGTTACGGACTATATTCATATCTTAAAGCTGTAACCTGTTTGCTAGGAAATGTCTGAAAATCTGACCAAAATAGAGGCATGGCTGTGATAGTTATTTACTCTTTTTAGGCCACAAGGGTGGCTGTGATAGTTATTTACTCTTTTTAGGCTATTAAGCAGAAGCAAATGCATATCAAAATGTTAACCACTGGCTTATGGGAAATAAAGCAATGTGCTCCTCATTGTGATTAGACAAAGCACACAGATTTGGTGGCTGCCATGAACTCCTCCAGTTGTAAAATTTTATTCCCAAACAAGGTGGGATTCATCTCACTTTGCTACCCACTGTGGAATAGGTCACTGCTACTTTAGATCTGCCGAAAAGCAAGGACTAGAGAGAGTCCTTTCCGTCAGCTGGTTCCCATTCCTTTTCCTCAGGGTGGAATGAGTCTTCAGAAGGCCCTTCTGGCCTCTAAGGAAGGGAGAAGGAACTTGCAGAGGAAGCTGAAACGACCATCCTGCAGTAGATCCCTCAAATAGGCGACATCAATCACACAGGCGGATTTTTGGGTTGCTGCAAGCCCAGGAGCTGACACCCCTGCCAGCCGAGCTAATCTACTCTGAGCATTGCACTGCCCACTGGCACTGCAGCTCTGCTGAAGAACGCCTGCCCGGGGTGTTCTGCGGCGCTCAGCTGCTCCGCGCTGGAGCAGCACCAAGTCACACGCTCAGGAAGCTTGGGCAAGATAATAGATAGACAATTTCGCTTTGGAGATGTTGTGATCTCCCTTTGAGTCTGAGCCTGTGCCTGTACATCAGCCAGATGGAGCTCCTCTGATGAGCACTTAGTCCATCCCTCTACTCACCTCTACTCCAGCAAAAAGCTGGAGGCACAGGGTAACTCCTTTTCCCAGTGGTGCAGACGCCCCCAGGGAGACACACAGTTTCCTGTCTGCAAGAGGTAAAATGCAGTTTTATGGTGTTTAATCTAAACAGTGCAAACGAACACCAGGCGGGAAAGTCCATCACAGTGTTAGTACAGCATCGAGCCTCAGCCCTGAAGCCGTTTAGTACATGAGCCCTGTCTGACACGCACTAACTTCAAATCAGGGTACATGTGGCATGAACGTGTGGAATGAAGCATGTGCAGGTATCTGTTTAATGGCATCCACTATGAAAGACTGGGGCAACAATCAGAAGTAACAAATTAAACACCCAGATTCACAAACTCAAAGGAAAGCTGGATAACAACATCAATACCAGTAGCCCTAGATCTCTGATTTCTAAGGGATGGACCATTGAATGACCCACTCAAGACATTCAGGATGGTCTGCCAGGACTTTTTAACTGGTAAGAAGAGGGAAACAAGATTGCCATGGGTCTAGTGGTGCAAAGCAAACATACTGTGGGATATTCAAATTGTGGGACTCCTGGGACCATGCAGTATTTGCTTTGCAATGTTTGAAGGTGCCTTAGAGCTCTCTGGGTAACTTGTGGGTTGGCCCTGGCCCTCAGCTTTGGGATAGCAAATCCTTTTTTCCATCTATTTCTGAGAAGCCCTGAGCAAGTTCTTTGTAGTGGTCAGACACAGATATTCTATAATTGCTGTTCTTTTTTGGGACTTACTAGACTCGTGCTCAGCTCCCTGTCTTTCCAGAAAGCCCTTGCTGTTACTGCACAAACTGGGTAAGATATGTCTTAAAGTGTTTTGCTAATGTGTGCCAGGTCATGAAACTATAATGCTAAGAGACCTAATTTTTTGACACTCAGGCAGCCTGAAACCTGAGATCACAGCAACGTAAAAGTTTCATTTATGTCATGCTTGGAAAGGATTTTGTTTGCTTGCTTGCTTGTTGTTTTCCAAACAAAGCAAAAAACAAGGGGGAGCTTCAAAAGAAAGCTGAAATTCTGTCAGTTATAAATTATGTGGAGATCCATGCAGGCATACGTTTGACACTTTTGATGCACTGTATAAACACTGGATCTGCACCTAAGGAACTGGTCTGACTGAGAGCTTGCATCTATATTTACTGAAGCCAGCAGGTCCTAGGAGCAGACCTGCCTTGATTCTGCCGCTGTACACTTATATTGTCCTTGCAGAGTCAGATACCAGTATATATAGATATCTGATTCATAACCTATCCTACGCCTAACTGAAGGCACTGGTTTAGGACCCGGGTGGCCTTGATTTTATTATTAGTGCTTCCACTGGCCTGCTGCTCAGCAGTAGGTAAATGAGGTCCTCACTTTGTGACTCCATTCGCTTTTGCAAAATGTAGATAAAAACTCTTTTAATCCTGCTGATGAAAGGTGGTATGATGAATAGCATTCTTACCAGCCTTGCCTTCCTTATAGTAGGGGTCTTTGTGAATCCGTTCTATTAACAGCTCTAAGGACCACAGAAATCCCTATATAAATTAAACACAAAACCTTGGCAGTGCCATGAAACTGCAATTAGGAAATGAAAAAGCTATAGTTTTCAGAGGAACAATAGACGTGCCCACATTGCATATCGTGCATAGATTTAAGTATGCATTTAATAGTCTGACTGGTAATAAAAATACTATATAGATACAATATGTTTGAATTATTATTGCTACACTGGAAGATCCACACTGTTTCTGTACCCCGGCTCTTGTGTGCTTAAATTTGTAACTTCACTGCTACACTCTCAGACTTGTTTGCATTCAATTTCTCTGGGCTTTCTAAATTAGATATGTACGTGATGCTCTGTGTTAAAACTAAATCGATTCTTAATAGTCATGTGGTGTTAATATTAAGCCAATTAGGCTCAAATTAACACACACATTTATTTAAGCAAGGCCCTGATCTTGTAAACATCTTAAACATATATTTTGAACTCTGGCTTAGCAAAGTTCCTAAGTACACCAGCAATATAAACCCTGTAAAACATAGCTCAGCTGGACAAGCTAATTACTGAAGCAAACTTGTGGCACCACAGAGAAACTATATGAATAAATGTCATCTCAGGTTAAAATAAAATTTTTAAAAAAAGAAAAAGGTAAAGTTAAAACTTTCAAAAAATTCTTTGGTAGCTACAGATTCAGAAAACAAGATGTCATATCTATGAATACCTTTGGGTATCTTCCCTGAGATCTAGTAGGAAAAGGCACGCTAAAAGTGATCCAGTTCTTTGTGAAGTGGACATTTACCAGTGGATCAGACGAACACCTCTGGGTTTCACTCCTCAAATCCCCACTGACTCCAGTGGGAGCTCAGACATGCAGCCCACATGCAAACTGTTATATGTAGACACAGATGTGCAAAGGCTCATTTACGTATCCAAACTGGGAGCTGGGCCATGCCTGTCACTAGAGGAGGATTCAATGGAAAATCCCCTTGAGGAACCTAAAGTGTTTTCACTCATGTAAATCTTAAATGTCAGCTGTACAGGTGAATAAACTGTCTGTTCCTGAAGTCACACATATGTCTATGGGTTCAATTAAATCTGGTCTCAGCTGGTTTCATTTTAGCATGATTAACATTTCTACATTTATACATCCTTCTCCTATCCTTTCTCTAAAATATCTTCTCCCTCTTTGGCCAGATGCTGCCAAAACTTTCAACACTGAGGTATAAACTATTTACTTCCTCCGCTGAAGTTTTAGACTTAGACATATAATCAAGCTGCATTGGCTTAACAAAATTCTACTCATCTACCAGAATGGTTGCTCACATGTTAAGAGCTGCCTATCCACACAGATGCTCACACGTGAGCATGTGTGTCTAGCCTTCTCTAGACACGAGATTATGTGAGATGGCTCAACAGGCCACAGCATTGCCTTAGGAGGAGTTACTGGGGTCCAGTACATCTTTAGTTCCTTTAAATACAATCATTTTTCTTATCCAAAATTACGGCCATAGAAGGCTTGTATGAACTGCCTCTGTGCACAGGCAGTAGGTACACAAAGACAAACCTGAGAGCTGAAGGAAGATGAAGTGGAGGGGCAGGTTTGCTCAAGGTCTGCAGAGGCAGATTTTGTCTCTGCAGTGGCTATTTGCACAGCAACACACAGCTGCAGAGAGGTACAGGCAGGGCAGTAAGGTCTCCAGCTGTGTTTTCTGTCTTCTCTAGCTGTGGAAGCCTTCAGGGAAGTAATAAGGCTGTATACTGGCCCAAATGTTTGTGGTCAAGAATTCGTGCCCTCAAGAAGAAGCAGTGCATAGCCCTGTTTTATGACCATGAGAATGAACGGTGTAATTCATCCAAATTCATTCCCAAAGTAGTTCTGCTGCAGCCTGCGGAGAACTACTCTGGATGCATTTAGCCCATAATCTTCCTCCATCAAGATATGACTATACCCTCCAGTGGGCAATAAAGTGCTTTGGGGCATCTAATTGAAAGTGTGACAGTTTTACACTGTTGGGAAGCAGCAGTTGTGGGTGGCATGTGCTCCACTGGCATCTGAGGGTAAATACAGCAGGATATGTGGCAGTCTACAACTGGGAGCTACATTATGCATGTGCTGGGAACAGCAAGCCAGTGCCACAATGCAATTATAGCTTTAAACCGTGCCCAGTGTGTCTGTTCAGCAGCAGTAAGACAGACAGCTCCAAATCATTATTTTTTTTCTGCTTACTTAGCTTCTGGTGATTAGGTTCCTGTTTTGCAATTGTGGTGACTAAACCAATTAAGGTGCAATTTAAAGAAGGAACTCATAAATACTGTACAAAGGTAGTATTGACATAACTAAACTTTATAAAAAAAAAGAAGGAAAGGGGGGTCTGGTGGGAAGAGAGGAGGCTAGGTTTCCAAACTGAGCAATCCATTTTAGAAGACTCTGCTACATGCAGTAACTTCTGCAGTATGAATAAATATGCATAATCAAAAAGGGAGCACAGCTCGCTTCTCTCTATTGCTCATTTGATATACCTCTTCATGTCATATCCACTTTCACATAAACAACACAATAATAAAACATCTGCATTGCTAAATAACACTACTGTGTTCTAATTCCTCTGGAATGACATGAATAAGAACATCCTACTCCTGTTTATTAGAATTTATTGATGACATGAGTGTGTAAAACCAGCAGAAGGCATAATTAATCCTGGTACAGCCCCAAGTTACATGTCCAAACTTGACAAGTTTCACTCTTGACTTACATTACTTTCCCTTGACGCATGGTAACATCAAGGGCTTTGACAAGGTACAGATGTCCTGCTACAGGAGTGGCAGGAAGGCAGTTTGCTCCTTGGTTCCAGCTCCTGCAGATGCAAAGGATGGCTCAGCGAGGAATGATGGGGGAATACAGAGCACTTGGTAAAAAAGAAAATAAGGAAATAAGCATCCCTTTGCTCGAGACAGCAAACAGCCCACTAATGAAGCTTACAGATGATGTTCAATTGGGAGGACTAGTGAGCCACGTCAGGGCAGAGCAATAATATTGGCAGATTTAGAGAAATTAGAAATAAGAGAAGAAAATAACAAAATTACATCAATCTTTAGAAAGATAATTTGAAACACAAAGGCAGCTGGAAGGAAAAGCTGAAAGCAAGCTGTAACGTTGAAATAAGTCTAGCGGGAATAATGGATGTGAAAATAAACATTGTTTGCAATGTGATGCGGCTATGAAAACAATGGCATATGTAGAAATCTAGTCACCAGTTCAGTTCACCTTATCTTTCCCCAGGGAATTGATGGAACCACTTGGAAGTGTTAGAAAAACAAGTAGACATGGCACTTCATGGTGTGGTTTAGTGGGCATGGTGGTATTCGGCCAAAGGTTGGACTTGATGATCTTGGAGGTCTTTTCCATCCTTAATGTTTCTATGATTCCATTCCTTTCCCAAGCCACAGAATATATGAATCTCTTACAGCTCTGAGCTACACAGTTTGCAATTTGAGGTACACCTTTAGGAGCTGGAGCCTGTGATTTTGGATCCCTGTGACTTACTTTCATGACCTTTGAGGCACTGGCAGGTAACCAGCCCTCTAAGGGTACAGCCCTTGGGCCCTCAACCAAACAAGCTACTCTCAAAAGGCCCATACCCTCTCATATTCCCTCTCTGTATAACTTTATACACCTCTGTTTCCACTGTGCTCATGGGCACAGAGGGAGTCACTGGCATGACTGATGGGAGCATGAACAAATCACCACTGCATGTGCATCTCCCAGAGTGATGACTGCAATGTTCACTAGAGAAGAGAGGGACAACATTCATTTCTTTACCTGATGGGCTTGAACCCACAACACTGAGAAAAGAACCTTACTTACTACAGACAAATGCTCTAGAAGACAAACTTTACAATTCACCTCCTTTGCTTTTTGTACAAATTGCATCAAATTCTGACCATTGCCATACCAGAAAGCAAACAACCACCAGCCAGCTCGGGCATTTTCCTTTCACCTTTCCTCTGTGTTACTCTCCAAAACATTTCTTCTTCCATCCAGACTTGGAAAGACCAAACCAAGGCTACTCCTGCAGAACACTTTCCTCCTTGAGGCACCTGGAAGCTGCTTTCAAGAGGAAGGAAGATGTTAACTCCTAATATTGTGCAATCAAAGTGCCTCTTTGCTGCTGCAATGCTGTGGACTTCACTCAGCACCTTTTTAAAATGCTGCAAGGCTGAACATCATGGCACTGAGCCACAGTTTGGTAAAAGCTGTAAAAGCTTATGCTGCTAGTTCTGAGACCTCCTGACTCAAAACTTTGCCATGACTAAGACAGCAACTGTTGCACAAAAATAATGTCAGGAAGGAGTATATATTTGTATCTTCTTTATGTATATATATATATACAAGTCAGGAGAACAGCCACAACTGAGACTGTAGGTTCGCTCTTGGGCAAGGACTGTCAAAAAGATTTTGGAAAACTAGAGGCAATGCAGAGAAAAGAAGAGAACTGGAGGAGCTGAATTATGAGTAAAAATCTTTAAGTACATGTCTTTTAAAAACTGTGGTTTTAGAAGGGAAAAATCCCACATGTATATCCCCAGGAGATGTGTCCAAGCACCTATTTTTCCTTTTCTTTCTTTTTTTTAATGTGTGTACATTCTTTTCCCCCGCCTTCTGCAAGGAAGTGCAGAGAACAACTTTGAGCACCTTCAATCAAAAGTGCATTTATTTCACAAGCTTGTGTGATGATTCATATCTGTCTGCCCACAAGCCACTTTATTCATATGGGATTCATATGGGAGATTTCATAAATTTAACAAGGGTGCTTCTCAGAATCTTCCTGTCTCTTATGAAACATTATTTTAATATTTTTGTTTCCAGAGAACTCATCTGCTAAAACTGCAGCACCTATCTTCCCTACCCTAGACAAAATGGTAGCAAGATTTTGAAGCACATAATTAGAAATGTGAGGATATACCCGATAGATATATACAGTCCTGATATATATGTTTATATGTGTATACATGTATGCCTTAGCAGTTGCCAAGCTCCTGTGACAGCAGGAATGTCTCAGCAGAGATCATCCCCCCTCCCCAGGCACTCTGGCCCAGAGGGTGTGAGACGCTGCCAGTGGCACCAAACAACAAAAAGGATGATGGTTCATCCAGCATGGAGTCGTCACTGAGGTTAAACAGGCCCACGTCCTGCACCAAAACCACTCCTGAAAGAAAAACAGATAGGTCATTGTCATAGGAGATCCCCTCCGAAGGGAACAGAAGGCCAAATGTCCAGACCAGGCCTATTCCTTAGGGAGCTGCTGCCTCCCTTGGGCCTGGTTAATGATGCAAAGAGAAAGCCCTGCTTTGGTAGGGTCCCCAGGCCATTATTTACTATTGATTTTCCACGTGGGCAGCAATGAAGTTATAACAAGAAGACCGACGGCAATCAGGAGAGACCTGAAGGGCCTTGGGATAACAAGTAAAGAGCATGAGTGGTATTCTCAAGATCAATACCTGGCTCCAAGCCTGGTGTCACCAGGAGAATATGTGGTCTGTTAACACAGAACCAGGCCTGCCGGTGACAGAGTATGCCTATCTCAAAGGGGAAAAAGGATCTTTGCACAGAGGTGAAGAGGGTTCATTGGAAGAGCTCTAAACTAGATGTGAAGAAAAGGTGGTGGAATAGCCCTATATATCATGGAGTGTTTTGCTCGTCCAGAGCTTAATGGTGGTGATGATAGTACTGACTGTTTTTGGGTAAGAATTAGGGGGAGGGCCAACAAAGCAAATCTCCTGGTGGGAGCTTGTTGTAGACCACCCAACCAGGACGAAGACAGACAAAATATTCTATAAGCAGCTGGGAAGAGTCTCACAATCACTACATCACATCACAGCACAGCAGAGAGGAATAATCTAGGAAGTGCCTGGAGTGTGTGGAGGAGACTTTCCTGGCATCCTGACAAGCAGGGGAGGACCCTCACTAGAGCTGCTGATGGTAAAGAGAGAAGGGCTGGTGGGAGATGTGGTGGGTGAAGGCTGTCCTGGGCTCAGTGACCAAGAAGTGAAAGAGTTTTCCATTCTCAGAGAAGTAAGGAGAGAGGTCAGCACAAGCGCTCCTTGGACTTCTGAAGGACTGAGTTTGGCTGGTTTAGGAACCTGATTGAGAGAGTTCTTTGGGAGGCAGTCCTGATGGGCAAAGGAGTCTAGGAAGACTGGGTAATCTTCAAGAAGAAAATCCTAAAGGCAGAGGAGCAGGCCACCCCAGTGTGCCAAAAGATAGGCAGGAAAGGAGACTGGCTGAACAGAGCTTTGGCTGGAGCTCAGAAAAAAACCAGAAGCATTTAGGACCATTGGAAGAAGGGGCAGGCAACTCAGGAGGACAAAAGGATGTGAGGTTGTGCAGCGAGAAAATTAGAATGGCCAAAACCCAGCTAGAATTTAATCTGTCTACTGCTGTAAAAGATAACAAAAATGTTTTTATAAATATATCAGCAACTAAAGGAGGGCCAAGAAGACTCTCCATATTTTATTGGACGTTGTCCCTCCCCGGCTGGGAGGGTCTGACCTTCTGCCCCACAGCTGCCAGCACAGAGATGCAATGGGGGTCTACCTGCAAAGGGAGCAGTTAGAGTTCCACACCTGAAGACAGCCCTGACAGAATCATAGAATCACAGAATGGTTTGGAATGGACGGGACCTTCAAAACCATCTCATTCCAAACCCTATGCCATGCACATGAACAAAAGGATGACAAGACCGGTTGAAGGTGTAGTATCACGTGTCTTTGCTTGGGAAGTTTCCCAGAGCAGTAGCACAGCACGATGGACCAGGAGTATTTAGACCCTGAGAAACAGAGTTTCAGTGCAGACTCTATTACTGTCATCAGCAAACTCTTTTCCTGGCAAATTCATCAGTGAAACACTCAATTTTTCTAAATTCTGTAGTTCACAATGTTGTGGCAAAAAAACGCGTGTGTTCTCTACCATTGCAATATCTACATTTTACCAGGTAGTCTGCAAAGCCTTTGTGGATTCTCCTGGTTTAATCAGAAGCAGAATTGCATGATGCCTTCACACATCCTATGCACCTGGAATCTATCAGAATGTGTTTTAGATTCCACACTTCCTGGACTATCCCTAAAGTTCATGACAATTTTGGCATTTTGGGGGTTGCAAAATACTCACAATTAGCTTCTTAGCCCCTGTCCTGGGTTACAGTGTATTCTATTACCATGAGCTGTTGAGACCAGGTGTAGTGATGTTCCCTGCCTCCTCCCTCTGGACTATCTCCTGTTAATGGGCCCAACAATGCCTTGCCCCATGACTCACAGATAACTCACACCTGGGCTATCTCCTGTTAATGGGCCCATCAGTGCCTTGCCCCATGACTCACCATCCCATTGTGAGATGCTCCGCCCAGGGGGAAGGAGCCAAGCATTCCCACCTGGATAAAATCTGGGGTCTGGAACAGCATGGGCAGCCTTACCTGCTGGGATCCCAGAGCNATTTATCTATCTTAGTAAAAACTGTTATTCCCATTTCCTCATATCTTTGCCTGAAAGCCCCTTAATTTCAAATTTATAATAATTTGGAGGGAAGGGGGTTGTATTTTCCATTCCAAGGGGGGCTTCTGCCTTCCTCAAGCAGACACTTGTCTTTCAAACCAAGACAGCCCCTTTTAAGTGCAGACATTTTCTGAAATGGAGGAGGACTCAGTAGACTTATATGTTTTCTTCACAACTCGTTTCAAGTTCTACTTCACTCTTCTGTACGTTTTATTTTAAACAAAGAGCTGTTGGTAGGTGTGAGTTAAGTTCCTAGCCCTTGTATAGATTTTTGCAGCAAAGTGAAGCCTGATCCAGGAAAAGGATGAAAAAATTACTATACAGTTTCTGTAGAATCTATGTCCCTGTCTCTGTCACTGATGTAAGAGTATCTTTCCAACAGCTCAGTATCCAAAACCTGCAAGCACCTCTGTTTTCCTCAGGAGAGTACTACACAACCTTGAAAGAAGACACTTGAAACTCACCACCCAAAATCCACAACCGCTAAGCAACAGCCTCAGGCTTTGCCCTGTCTGACCCATGGTCTTTGCATTGCACCCACACAGCAGCTCAGTCTCAACAGCAAAGCCCAGCTTTGGGATGCAAAGGAGATAGACACAGATGACTACGGGACTGTGGCGCAGTGATCAGCCTTTCAAAGTGTTTTTCCCAAGTCACAGGAGACCCAAATCTTCAGTCACCCCTTCTTTAGATTGTTCTCTGCTTATCAAGCCATTTACTGTAAAATCAGTCCATTGAGAGTAGAGCTGAGATTTGCCCAATAAAGGTCTTAATTCCTTTTCTGGATTTGTCCAGATAAAGATCTCTTGGCATCCCTCCCTACAAAAAAAATTTTACTGCTTCCTTGGTCCCATTCTTTGTCTAACTCATTTAAAATAGGAGCTTTCATGGAAAGGGAATGGTTTTTCTTTTGTGTTTGATATGGAGCCTAGGAAAACTCGTCTTCACTTGAGTCTCTGGCCCTGGTCTTTCATGATACTAAAGAATAATAAGAAATAGAAAGGCAAATGTCTTTTTAAGACAAAATTTCCTGCTTCTCCTCATTCTGAAATCCATAGATCTCACTTTGCATAGCATTTTCATAAACAGAGAAAACTCTCTATAGCAATGAAATAAAATTAAGATACAGTAGTGCCCCTCAGAACACCCATCATACTTTCAAAACAGACCATTCACTTACTGCAAAGGTTATTTCAAGCTAAGAATCCATTTATTTGAATGTATTTCCATTTTAATCAATATCCTTTAGAAATGGTCTCTTTCTTAGTCATGTAAGGTGAATTGATATAATTTTAAGGACACGTATTTCTTTTCTAAATGTTCTTATATGGCAAGGACATATGTGAGATTGGATTTTCACCTCTGGTAGAGATGAGTCAACAGCATTTTCTTTACCTTAGTGCAACAAGAAGATGAATGCCAGAGGCAAGACTTTCAGAAGAGGAGACATTTCTACAGCACCTGAACACTGTGGCGACAATCCCTCATTTCTAATCCCAAAAGATCTCTTAGCAGTGCTGCAAAATCTTCCTTTCGCCCTGAAAGCCTGAGACACCTTTCACTAAAAACAACTGAAAGACTTCCATTAAGTTCAACAGACTTTCAATCATGGTCTTATCCAAGATGAGTGCTTTCTTTTAATGTGTGAATAGAAGGTAATTACCTTTCATTACATCAAATGTAGCAGAAGATGGGCAAGTAATTTTTTCTGCTTGGGCTTGTACATTTTTGTAACATTTGCAAAATGCTGACTTATGCACACAGTTACCCTCGAAACACAATTACTCATATATAAATCTGCATTTGTGTTTAAATGTCACTGGTAACAAGAACGCTTCTGGTAACAAATTTGTTTATCAAATATACATCAGAAAATGGCACATTAAATAAGAAAATGTTCAATAAAAGATATGCTCAGCATTTTTACAGACAGTCTGGGCCTTGTCCAACAAACCCTGATGTAAAAAGAAAAGCTATCATTAATGTCTAAGGATCCGGATTAAACCCATAATGGGAAATTCTCAAATTTTTGCTTTCTTTACACTTTTCAAGTGCAGCTTTTCACTCCAGGATCTGACTGTATGCCTCTATGTACTGAGCTCAGAGATTAAAGCCAAGAGAAGGACTCGTGTGCATTTCAAGGAACTAAGAAGAGTCTTCTGTTCAAAAAGTGATAGCACTGCTGATTTTTTTTCTTTTTTTTTTTTTTTTACCTGAGAGGCCTCTGAAATTTACTGTTGTGTTTAGATTTCAGGGGGTTTATTGGTTTGATGGCAAGGAATGCTCAAGGATGACAAGGATGATCAAATTTATGAAACGACTCATATTAAAGAACAGCAAAGAAGACTGGGGCTCCACCTGAGGAAAAAGAAAAAAGAGGGGATATTTTCTGCTGGTTTTAAAACCAGGGATGATGACCTGGCAAAGGTAAGCAGAGAAAGATTTAATTTTTCTTTCCAAGGCTAGATTTGAGAAGGAGCAGGTGAGGCTACCAGATGTCAGGCAGAAAGTAAATAATAGCAGGGGAGGGTAAACCAGCCTTGGAGATGCTTCTGTCCCCTGAGTGAAAAGGGAGCCCAAAGTCTGAGTGCAGTTACTAAAGAAGGATAATAACATTTGAGAATCACTGGGACATCCATATGGAACCATCCACACAAAACTATAGAAGAGCAGTACCTCTCTGAAGTGGCAGTGGAGGGTGGAGGAAGATCCTGGAGCATTTCCAGTGGTGCTGGAATTGGGCCCAAAGCACCGTACTTTGAAACCTACCATTTTGTGCTGTAGTTTCTCTGGGTCTGGTGGAAAACCCAGGTGTGAATTCCAACTTTGCACTCTTTCCCATTTCTGGGTGGCAAATCACTGTCCTTCAGGTTTATTGAGGTATCCATGAAGCCATTCTTTAATACTGGTAACAAAAATAGGAAACAACAGGTGGGTGCAGGGAGTTTGGCAGCATGCAAAATCAGCACGACAGGGAGATGATTTTTACCTCTGTTTATAGCACTGGTGAGATTGATATCAGAACACATTTGAAAAGATACTGAAAAATTGTCAAGGATGCAGCGAAGAGCCAGCAAAAAATATTAGAGAGTTTAGAGAAATGCCTTGCAGTGAGAGATTTAAGCAGCTCATTCTGTCTAGCATATCAAAGATGTATTTTAGTGTAACCTGAAAGTCAAAACTGAATGATTCAAAACGGTAAAGTCAAAAAAGCAGCAGCTTTGTTAGAAGGCCTAACCCTCTGTCTGATGTGACAATGCATCTTAACACAATTACAATGATTTATTTGTAGGCTGGGACAAAGTTACATGGCCCTTTCTTAAATTTGAAGAAATATACATATATATTTATACATATGTGATGCTTAAGGAATTATAAATATGTAGTACTAGGTTTAAAGGAATCATTATTATTTTATTAAGTATTCAATTTAATGAGTTATTGGGGTTGTTGCTTAACCCTAGCCAACAACTGAGTACCACACAGCTGCTTACTTCCTTCCCTGTGTCCCCAGCAGGATGTGGAGGAGAATCAGAAAAAGGTAAAACTCATGGACTGAGATAAGAACAGTCTAATGCTTGACATAAAGTAAAATATAATAATCATAATCATAACAACGCTAATAATAACTATAATAATAAAAAGAAGAAGAATGAAGAAGAAGAAAAGTGGGGAGAGGACAAGAGAGGAATAAAACCCAAAAGAAACAAGTGATGCACAAGAAAATTCCTCACCATTCTCTGACCGATGCCCAGATTAGCCACAAGCAGTGATCAGCCCCTCCTGGCCAACTTCCCCCAGTTTATATACTGGGCATGAGTTCTGTGATATGGAATATCCCTTTGTCCAGCTCTCCTGGCCATGCTGACCCTTGGCTTCATATGTACCTGTTCATGGGCAGAGTACTGGACACTGAAAAGTCCTTGTGAGCACTGCTGAGCAGCAGCTAAAACACCAGTGTGCTTTCAACATTATTCTCAGACTAGATCCAAAACACAGCACTGTACCAGAAACTAAGGAGAAAATTAACTCTATCCCAGCCAAATCTAGAATAAGGGGATTTAACATAAAATCAAAGGCAATTTCTGCTTCTTCACAGTGAGAGAAAAAGAAAAAATATCACATCTTTGTAAATGGATGTTAGTAAATTATTTTTCCTATGATCTTGTAGACTGATAATGTATAGAATTTGGTTTCCAAGACCACAGGAACTGACTGAGCTTTCTTCTATCACCTGTATCTCTCTTCATGAAATTCACAAGCATAACAATTGTAAAATTTCTTGAAAAGCTCTATCAGCGTTATTTAAAGGGATTCAAGACATTCAAAAGCTTTAATGTAACAGTAAGGAAAACATGGATAATTGTCCTTCTCCGTTATTCTCTGAGTCTTGTTCCTCCACAGCACCCCTGCAGTAGTTTGGTGTCTCTCTGGCTCCTCATCATCATCTGCTCATTATTCATTAATCAGCTGGATCTCCACAGGTGAGGACCAGCAGCAAAAGCAGTGCCCTGTTATGAATGGCTCCCAAGAGATGAGAATCCTGCTCTCCTCACTCCTCTGCTGAAGGCAAAGGGAGCCTTCAGTCACTTTGCTACCATGAATTCACATTGCAGCTTTTTTCTTTTTTGTAGAAAATGAAATGAAAACTAAGCCCACTGACACTCTTCAAATGGCCTGACGCAAACCAGGCCAGATAGACAAGTGGTACAGCCATGGTAGAGACAGCCCACAGTCTTTCCCAGTCCATCAGCTCCAACCAGATGACAGAGCTCAGTTCCACGTGAAACACCATCTGCCCAGCTTAGTGAAATGAGCTCCTGTCTTCTTGCACCTGGATACATAAATACATTTGCTTATTTGGAAGTGTGTTGTATTTAAAAGCAAGCTTCAAATAACAGACACATAATGTAGCTGGTTTATAAATAGGAAGGTGGTTTGCACACAAATATAGCAGGACTATTAGAGGTGATCATTAGTTACTAATATAAGCAGTTATTTGAACATTAGCATACTGTTATTCATAGCAGAATTCATGATGCGTTTAATAAGTAAGTAATAGCTTCCTTAATAAACTTAGGAGCATAAAATTCCCTGTGCTGTAGACTGCCAAAGATGGACAATGACATTAGTGATTATTAAGATCTGAAATTTTCTAAGAGTTATCCATATTTAGATTGAAAAAAAGAGAGACATGCGGGTATTTTGATCTATTTTAAATAGATTTTCCACTAATATTAAAAACTGTTGAAATTAAATAGATAAAAAAGAAAATCAAAAGAATGGAAGAAAGTGTTAAAACTATAAAGAAATGCTAAATACGTCCTCCCAAAGAGCAAAAGTAATTAGTTCCCTATTACATGTGCCTTAAAGGATTATATATTCATAAACTGACAATTCAGAAAGGACTATCCCATCAAGCTGGCAAACCAATCAGCTATGACAGAAACTCATATTTAAATCCCCCTTTACCCAAAACCAGGTGTGTCGCTCCACCAGTGAAACTGGGCAAGGGGACACTGTAGACCTTTCTGATTGCAGCCAACCACAAAGCCTACCTTTCCACCTTTCCAGCGTCGTGATGTCTTCCTGCTCAGTACTTTCTCACCTCTGATTTTGTCAACATTTACAAAAAAGAGCAAGGAGATGAGGTGGCTTGACAAAGCAGCAAGAAAAAAACACTTTCTCCCCTGATGTTCCTGCCAGGACAAGACCAAGGCCAGTTTTGCTCTTCAGTCACAGCTCTCAGCAATTCATATAATTGTGACTTAACTAAGGTTAAACCCACCAGTTAGACACTTCCAGGGATAGAGCTGTGGGAGCACTAAATTTAACATGGATCACTAAAGCCATGTGAGATGCTGAAATAAGCCCAGGTCAAACTGGAGGCTCTCCAGGGCAGACATATCTTTAGAGGTAATTTGGAGATACATAAACACATGGTATGTTCAGCCATAGCCATAGCCCAAGCCACCGACTTCATGGTCATTAGGAAATGTCAGCAAAGTTCATTTGAAACTTTTTTAAAAAACCACTCCTATGTGATTGTAAATATTGCAATTTAATTTATCTTCAGTGTTTCCAATTAGATTCCAAATGATTTCAAGTATGGCAGCTAAAAGGAAAACAAGCTCATTTGGGTTAATGCTGTCAAATAATGGAATTTAATTGTGATTTAAGATTCCTAATGTTCATTGATTAGTTCATTCAAAACAGTCCTTGAATAATCTCTTTTAAATTACAGAGTTTAAATAGTTTTCGTTAGTTTTCTAGGACTGCACTTAGGTCACTCACCTCCATGAATTTCTATTGGTTTCTGTTTTTCTTTAGCTACTCTTTTATAAGACTCTTCCTCATCTATAAATTATCTTGGTTACACAAAATCCACTGAAACCACACCAGTTTGGAGGGCAACATTCACTGATGGCATAGTAGAAAAGAACACTCCTAGGGGTTCACACAGTGTCAAGTCTCCTGGAAGAGCTGGGCAGGGAGGATCACCAAAGAGGCCAGAAAATCGTGATTGTTCAGGAAAGTGAATTCAGGTAAAACATGAAGTTGTAGGTCAGTGGTGACTTCTGAGTAGCTCCCTATCTTCTGAAATAAATGGATCTATTTGGTTCTATTAAAAAACCAAACTAACCAGCACTAAAAAAACCCAACTAAGAAAAAAAACTTCTCCATCATAGATTCACAAAAAGAAACCCATGCAAAGTGAAAATTTGGTTAGTTGCTTGTTCTCTGGATTTTTGGTTTGTTTGTTTGTTTTTTTTTTTATTTAGCTTTTCATTATTTTTCCTTAAATAGAAATTCAATTCCCATTGTGAATTCCAGATTTCCAGTAATTTTCCTGCATTCCTTCCTTACAGTTTTCTCAAGACATATCCAAGGACACCATATATGTAACACAAGGAAAATCATGCCTGAACAGGCTTTGGAGGAACAGGTTTGGCTACTTTAAACTCTCTGCTTTACAAATCCTGAACACAAGATTACTTGGCGCTCTACAGCTCTTTCCAACTGCATTGCTAAAATGAAATGTTTCAATATTCTTGAAATGAAACATTCTGACATTATCAAAATGCAAGGAGAACATTGAAATGATTCATTTGGACTGACTCCCATAAAAAATGTCACTGAAATCAGCACATTTTTACAACAAGTTTTGATTTGGGCAAAGCTGCGTATACTTTTTTTTTTTGCTGTGGAAAATGATTTCATTAAAAACAAATGACCAGCTTTAATTAAAACTCACTGAGCTTTTACTCCAAAAGTCAAAGCTATTAAAACAGCACTTTGTATGTACTGGCAAACAGATTCTTACAAGTTGCTATGAAAACATCTTACTCCCCCTCAGAAGGGCTGGTATTTGACTGCAAGCCAAATTTGTGTCTTGCCTTTAAGTGGTGTCCACAATTTGTTAGAAAAAATTCAAGAATTTAATAAGCAATTCAAAGGCAAAAGGTAAAGGGTGCATCCCAACCCTTTGAAGAAAATTACCATTGACTTTTGAGTTTAGTTCTGGAAATGGAAAGCAGGAGCTACAAAGCTCTGTCCGCACGGCACTGGAACCTGAGCAGAGATCTGAGACAGGACCAATTGAGCCATCTTCCAAACCAGAGTCAATGCGGCCATGCCAGAGCAGCCCTCTGTCCAAACTGATTAGGCTTCTGAAAAGCTGGATTTTGTGACTTTGTCCATGCTATTACATTAAACGTGCCTTAGCCCACAGTGTGACACTGAGGCCAGCTGCACACAACAGCTCACGTCAGGATTGAACCCTCTGTCCCCCTCCAGTGGGTGGCTACATCCTGACTGCCCCTTGGGAGGGACCCCTGGCCCAAAACTAACACCCAAAAAGAGTTCAGACATAGTTTGTGGGAGAGCCTGCTTGCCTGAGAGGAAAATGCACCATTGGTGCCCTTAATCCATAAAGTGCCATTGCCCAACACTTTATTTAGTGATATAAATACGGCAAATTATTCTTCTTGTGTGACTGACTTGTACCTTTTAATGAGTCAATATCCCAGCCTTTCCAGGGCTGCGGGACACAAGGCTTCATTGCTGTGCCTGTGGCCTGAGAGAGACCTGCCTGGTACCCTCTGAGCCCTCACCTTGTTACAGGGCTCCAACACCTGACCTTGTTCATGACCATCCTACTGCAGCTCCAGGGGCAGCTAGACGGTCATGAACATATCCACACACCTCTCACTCACCCCAGACTGTGAGGGGTTTATATTGCTTTTAAAATAGGTTTTCACTACATCACAGGCCAGTTATTATGTGTTTGGCACTTGAGAGAACTTCCTTTCCCTAGCGAGCTTTGATGGTGTTCTTGGTCGGCAAGGACCATGAGCCATAGTCATAGAATCTTTAAGATTGGAAAAGTGCTCTGAGAGCATGGATTCCATCCATTAACTGACATATTCACCACTAAACCATGTCCCTAACCACCACAAACACACATTTTTTGAACACTTCCATGAGTGGTTCACCACTTTCCTGGGCGGCCTGTTCCAATGTTTGACAACCCTTTCCATTAAGAAATTTTTCCTAATATCCAATTTAAACCTCTCCTGGAACATCTTGAGGCCATTTGCTCTTCTTCCTTGTTACCTGGGAGAAAAGACCAACCCCCTGCGTTTCTACAAACTCATTTCAGGAAACTGCAGAGAGAAATGATGAACCCAAATCTGGAACAGGATTCTCAAGGAAAAATGGGATCCACTTTACCCTCCTTTTGCTGTCAGGGCAAAACCAACTAAAACTTCAAAGTTTTGGGGCAACCTCTGAGTCAGATAGGGAGGATGTTAGGCTTAACTGGTCTCATCTTGGCTCATGCTATCTCTCTCCTTCCCTGTATCATTCCCAGCATGGCAGGTGCAGCCAGGGAGAGCAGACACCACTTACCTCACAAGCTCCAGGGACTCACACCTGTAAATCAGTAATATTGTGCCACCGAGCAGAGCTTTGAATAAGGCCCTAATTGTAGCATTTCTATGGAAGAACCACTAAATGAGTAGCTGGGATGTCAAATAAAGAGGAGGTGATGCACATCAGGAAGTGCCTCTGGAGAGGTGGGTTGAGGAGCACGGCTGGGTGGGTGAAAGGGAAAGAGCTGGGAAAGAAGTTGATAAAAGGAACCTTTGTATGACAGTAAGAAAAATTCTGTGATAAATTAAAGCCTGCACAGGAATAAAGATGAGTAAAGAGCTCCAGACACTCAGCAGTGCTTCAGTTGGGTGTCTGGAGTCTTTGACAGAAGACGTGATTCATCAGCTCCCACACGCACCTTTTTTTAAACATGCATGCTCATTTCAACAAATGTGAAATTTCCAGGAAAAGCAAGAGCACAGCACACCCACGCAGCCCTGAACAGCCTGGCGTGGACACACTGATACCGGGACAGGGATGCTGGCCAAGCGTGGCACAACCACTGTGCCATCTTCTGTCCTCCTCCCAAGGAGAGGCCAAGAGAGAACACTTCCCTCTTCTTCTCCTCCGTTCCACTGCTTCCCTTGGGAAAGGTCTGTGTTCTCTCTTCCGTGGGTTGGGTGATTCATCTTTTGCACGTATATGAGGGAAAAGAATAAAAATATATATATCTATCTCCTGTGGGACAGTTAAGATCTGAGGTTTGGTGGATAGATCAGAACGCCTGGAAATCCAGAAGGCCTTTGAATAACTATCTAGGGGGTGCTGAGAGCCTGCCACATGCTGCAAAGTTGTTCTCTGCTATCCACAGTTTGTTTTTGCAGAAAAAAACCCACAGAAAATGTTTCAGAGCTCATAACCACGGGGGAAGAAAGAGTCACACAAAATCCTGATATGAAAAACATGTGGGATCAGATGTAGTAACACCTGCCTGAATCTCATACATAAGCTTCAGCAGGTGAGAACCAGGCACATCCACGATGACAGCTCAAAAAGCTAGTAACATCAGAAATATAAGTGTTAAAGTTTTTCTCTTTCAGAATATTTGACTAACATTGATATGACCCCTGAACTCTCCCCTCCCTGTCACACCACTCAAAGTGCCACAATCCCTTAGAAAAAGCCAACTTCTGCGTTTCTGTCCCTCATAATCCAGACAGAGGAACAGTAATTTAAATAAAATAAAATAAACAAACAAACCCTCTTATACTTAAATAGATAAGTAAATATAGTTAAATGCTCAGCCCTTTTTATACTGCCTTATTCATGTTTGTATAAATAATTTAATAAAAACCACTATTGAAAATAACTGCTCCAGACTTTTCATTTTCTTGAATCTCATGCTGCAAAATTTAGGGATCTTTGACTCAGAATTTATATCTGACTTGCCACTGAGTACCATCACCTCTGTTGGTGAGAACAGCCTGAGTTATCGCTCTGGCTATGAACTGGACTAGATGACCTCATAGGTCTTTTCCATCCATGCTTCCTGAAACTCTATTAAAGGCCGCTGTCAAAACCCCACCTCAGTGTACACTGCCAGGAGAGGAGGGGGCATTTCAGTTTGCAGGCAAAGCACAAATCTGGGATATGTTAAATTAAACTTCTATCCTTCCTCCTATCCCAGCTGATATGGGTATGGATATAGATCAGCAAGAAGAAAAAGTAATATTCCTCAAAATGCTCAAAGTAACTTGGTGACTTAGACCCATTTTCCAAATAAAATGAGATACTGAGAAAAGTCAGAGGTTTTTTCTTTCTATTGCCAACCTGGTTCACACCAAGAGACTGATAGCTGGATTATTATGTGGGACAAATACTTTCTTTCAATAAGAAAATGAGATAAATTAGAAGAGATAATTGGTTTAAGCATCTGTGTTGTAAACTCAATATACACACTGTGTTCGAATTGTGTTGAGTGTGGCTGAAAGCTATGGACACAAGTAAGCTCACCCTAATTGCCTCCTCCCTGGATGGGGCACAAAGTCAATACTGCCTTTTTATAAATCTGAGAGGATTAAATATCCTAAATACACACCTACAGTCAGTCCAAGACAGGGTAATATCGTCAGTGTAATACAGTATAACACAGGCAGTTATTTTTTCATAGAATCACAGAATCATAGAATGGTTTGGTTTGGAAGGCACCTTAGAGAACATCCAGTTCCAAGGCCCCTGCCATGGGCAGGGACACCTTCTACTACAGAATCTTCCACCAGGGAACCTTCCAAATTTTTTGTCCAAAAAATATGTGCTGCAACAAATAGGCTTCATGCGCCTGGGCCTGAATTTCTCCTTCATACCTTTATGAATAAATTTGGACAAAGGTCACTTACAGCTTTCTCTACAAGGATAATTGACCAAATCAACTGGTATGTCCAGCTCCCAGAGTGAGCCATTCTGTGGACAAAGCTGACCTCTGTTAGACACCAAACGTGGACATCCCTTACCACAGAAGTTGAGGGCAATTCTGTGACTCTACAGCTTTTACGTCATGATTTTGTAGGTTTGAATTATGAGATTATGTAGGTCCTCAAGTCCACTACATTGGGACACTGAAGCTTCTCATAATGAGACAGTTGGATGAGTTAAAAGAAAATAAATTTGGGGGGAAAAAAAAATGTTTTATCCTTTCTCTCTATGTTTCAAGGGCTTATGCAGGGTTCAGACTCCTCCAGATTATGGCAGAGGCCAGATGGAAAATGGGATTTCCATCCTGGAATGTGAGTGTCATCTAGATATTTTGGTTACAGCTCATGTAGATTTATACAGCACAACACTCACTGGCACACTGTAGATTTCTAAATTCAGGTACAGGCACAGACATCCAAACCTTTGTTCAGGCTGAATCCCATCCTTAGGGACCTCCAAGGGGTGACTGCAGGAGAGATTGCAGTGGAGGGAGGGAGGAAGGAAGGAAGGAAGGAAGGAAGGAAGGAAGGAAGGAAGGAAGGAAGGAAGGAAGGAAGGAAGGAAGGGAGTGGTGGATTTTGCCTTCACAGCACTTAAATTTTCCTCAAATATATGTCCTGTTCTTTTTAGAATCAGAACCTACACTACTTTAAAAAATTGGGCAGGTGTTCCCTCATGCCTTGTAGACATCTGATGATTTATATCTGGAAACCTCCAACCAGACAGCAGCCAGTGTGCACCCAGATTTCTGGGGATTTTACCAGTCAAAGCTATACAAGAGTTAAACATTGTCGTGTATTATTTTTAGTTGCCTTGAGAAAAGTACAGGAAAAAATATCAAAATATAGGACAATGTGCTGAAAAAATAAACACTTAAAAAAGAACTAAATGAAACTGAAAAACAACCCCATGCATATGATTACCATTTCAAACAGGGAAAGACTGACCCATTGGATACTCCTGAGAATGCTCTCCCATGGAAAGGTATTCATATTCATATATATCAGCATTTGTAAGATCCAGCACAACATTGGGGTCATTTTGTTTAAAATATACTGTGAACTCAGCAGGATACATCTGCTTTATATTAGTCTTGTGGAAATACTATAAAGGGCTTTGGGGGGCTTTTTGGTTTTTTTTCTGTTTTTACTTGGTGGATAATTGGGATAAAACTGAATTTGTGCAAAAAAGAAAGCAACTCATAGTAGAAATACATGGGTATCCTAAGATGCCAAAAAGGAAACAGAAGTCTGAAAATTAATTAGGTACTTTTAAGGAAATATTTATTAAAGTACCTCACAATATTTCAATATTCCCTTTATCATTTTATTGCAGTACAGTGTTTTTGTTTCTATTCTGGCAACATGAAAATTTATGTTTTGATACTTAAGACAACCACAGCTCAGGTCCCAGATCAACTGATTGCTTTTTGGGACTGAGTCAAGTCTGTTCACCTTGTACTGTCATTAAAGCACGTGCAAAGCCAGGAACTGGTTTAAACTGATCTGATTTGTGGCATCTTTCCTGCAATTTGTCATTCTCCTTGCACAGATGCAAATGACAAAGGAAGGGAGAATCAGGCCCTCTGTGCTGACAAAGGGCTCTTATCTTCACAATGTTTTGCTAGCTGATCATACTGTTTCCTTGTCCTTTCATTTAAGGGTCATCAAGATAAAAGTGTTTGTTTGAATTCTTTTTTTCTCTTTCTTGCTCCCAAGCCCTGTTACACACAATGTTCCTACTAAGGTCATACTGTGGTTTCCTAAATATGTTTCTGCCCGGTTTCATGGGTTGATCTGCTTTTATGGTTTTGCTTAATTACATACAGAAATAATGTTAGGTCTTCCAATAAGAAATACAGGAGTATGATCTTAAACACCACTGTCTCTTAGCTTCCCCTTCACAATCTTTCAAACCAACATAATTTGGGGGGATGTCCCCCCCTTCTATGCCCTGTTCTCAGGTCCCCAGCCCCAGCTCTGCTTTGAGACAGAACAGAAAGGATTTATCTGAACAGGGTCTTACAGCCTCAGCATCAGCATCTCATACAATCTGAGATCAGGAGTTGCAACAGTCATCTGTTTACTTTCTTTCTCAACTTAAATAAAACAAGAGGGGGAAAATGTTCGAACGAGATAGCTCCTGCTTATGTGAGCGATTCAGGGGGAATAAAAATAAAAATCTATTTACCTTCAACCACTTGCAATGAATTATGAATACAGAGGTGTCACCAATTTGCATAGAGCACGTACACACAGCTCATTCTTGCTTAATCCTTTTGCTTGAGCTTTTTATTATTTCTTATTATTATGAATTCAAGCACAGAAGGCAATTTCAGCACCTGAACTATTTAGAGAGGAGACTGATTATGTTATTATGGAGAAAACTGGTTTTTATCAATTGATTTGGCAAATTCAGGCTCAGACACTCTCCAGTTCCCTGGTCTCCCATCTTGATTACTGTGACATCCCACTCAACTTACTTTGATTCATATTTCTGTGATATCAGCCATTCAAAGCACAAGCAGCAAAGCACAGAAATGAGCAACCATTAGTTTACCGGCAACATTTAGGTTTCTGGTCCTTGCTTCTTTTATTCCTTGTCTACCACAACTTTTCCAAGGGCTCAGTTTCAGCTTCTTTAAAAATGCTTCTGTTTGTACCCAGGACAACACTGATGCAGAGGAAAAGCTGGGTTCAATGGAATGAAGTGCAAAGTACGATTCTCCTTCTGAGGGCAGAGATTATCTGAAGAGTGTCTCAAGCTAAAAAGGTGGGCAAAAAGGCATTACTGAGGTCCCAGGGCTTCTTTGTAGAAAAATTGAAGGTTTCATCTTTGCATGTTTAGAGAGGAGTAGGCTGGGAGTGACCTCTCTGTTTGATCAGCCCTGGTTCACTGGATTCATGACCTGAACCTCAGCTGGATGTTGTTGTCTTTGACTGCAGTGATGGCAGACACATGTAATGCTAGGATACAGAAGAGAGAAGAGCTTAAAAATAAAAGCAGCAGCAACAACAAAACCACCAAAATCACCATATATGAAAAAATGAGGGGAAAAATGGGAGCAGAAGAAATTCAGATGGAGAGTGGCCTGGAAGGTAGAGGGGAACAGCAAAAGGCAGGGACAGTGAGAGTTGTCATTTGAATGAGGCCAGGAGGAAAGATGAGGATGTGAAAAGAGCCTGCAAGATGCCAATCTATAAGCAGAGGAATTAGGTGCAAGAGCCATGAAAAGGTACCCATTAATCTACAATGAGAGTCATCCACATCAGTGAAGTGGAAGCAGAGGAGGACTAAGTAGATGAAGAGAGCAAGACAGATCAAGAAAATTGAGACTAGAAAAATCACTTTTTGGTTTAGCTCAGGCCAGGAGGTCACTAATGGCTTTGGCCAGGTGGCTTTCAGCGGAGGGGAGGAGTTGTGAGCCAGCAGAGACGTGATCAAAGAGGAAAGCAGGAGGAGCAGAACTTAAGGCAAAATGAGGCATACTCTGGTGTTTTGGAGAACAGGGATGGAGAGGCAGGAAGGAGGCGGGGGGCGGGGGGGGCTGAAAAGGCAAATGGAAGGTGTAGAGCAGCAGGGCAGCACTGAGTGATGTCAGTGCAGATCCATCCTGAGGCATTGTTACCTCAGAACAGCTTTCTGTTCCTTTGTTTCCTTTCACATCCCCAAGACTCTTTCTCATTGGAAAAAAAACCCCAAAAAAGTCAAACAAACAGAAAAAAGAGAAATTATGACTGGCAAAGCAGGAAAATTAATGGCATCAAGCAGAGCAAAGCACTGTCACGGCCCAGAGCTCTGTCCTGTAATAAGTGAGTGGCCCAGATGTCAAAAGGGTTAGGGCATTCCCTGCTGACACAGACAGGCTCCTGAGAGGGAAAAACATTTTGTACTCATTTACAGCATGCTGAAATGGGAGAGGGGGAGAAGAAAACGAGGTGGAAGATAACTGAGAAGTAAATTGATTTACATTTAAATGTTATGGTTTTATTACTATTTTTTCCCACTCCATGTGAAATCTCATCCTTTAAACTAGACAAACCAGGGTAAACTATTTTTTATAGTGTGAAAAAAAAATGATTGACATTCTGAGGTAATACTTTTTAAATTCCTCCAATTAAACAAAGCGAATTTAATTTTAAGTTTAATTAAAAGGAAATTTAATTAGAAAGAAGATTAAATTTTAATTAAATTTCTCCAAAATCCTTATCCTTGCCTTTACTGCTAATATTTCTCTCGGAACCAAATCCCTTTTTAATATTCTTAAATTCTATTCTAGTAAACTTCCCCCTTATATTAAAATTATATCTGCCTGGATGTACTCGCTACCAGAAAAAAAAAAAAAATCATTGCCCCTTTTAAAATACGTGAAGAGTACACCTGAGACACAGAGTAACTCAAGAGCGACCAGTGGAACATTTGGATATGCTCCGAGTGCGGCACCACTAAATTAACCCGCCTGCTGCTGAACACTCTGCAGGCAGGGAAGCATCTGTGTGTCACCAGACACTCCTTTCCTGCACGCAGCTCTCTGCTGCTCAGCACACCCATGATGTCTGTACTGCTCAGCACTTCCTGTGCTCTGCTCGTGCACCCAGTTTTCTCCTCTCCTGCAGAGATTTTTTTGGGTGGGTTTTATGCTTGTTTGTTTGCTTTGTTATGTTATATTTGTTTTTTTTTCATAGAATGGTTTGGGTTGGAAAGGACCTTAATGATTATCCAGTTCCAACCCCCCTGCCATGGGCAGGGATGCCTTCCACTAGACCAGGATGCTGCAAGCCTCAACCAACCTGACCTTGGACACTTCCAGGGATGTGGCAGCCACAACTTCTCCGGGCAGCCCATGCCAGGGCCTCACCACCTTCACAGGGAAAAATTTCTTCCCAATGTCTAAACTAAACCTGCCCTCTTTCAGTTTGAAGATGTTCCATTGTGTCCTATCACTGAGGACCCTTTCAAAACTCCCTTTCCAGCTCTCTTGGAGCTCCCTTTGGCATTGGAAGGGACTCTAAGGTCTCTCTGGAGTCTTCTCTTCTTCAGGCTGAATAGCCCCAGCTCTCTCATGTGCTCTCTTTTCCATCTGCTCGAATCTGCTGGAGAGGTTTGCCTCAGTCACAGCACCCACGATGGACTGAGTCAAAACTGTCTTTTGCTTACCCTGTATTCCTGGGACATCAACTCCAGTCTCCACAGCAGACAAAACTGTCTGGTGCCATAATGCTTCTGTAAAGGCTTGCAAAGCTCTGTTTGCTGGGTGCTGCAGAAGGAGGCAGCTGGAGCACCAGTGCACCCACTTTGCCACCAGACTGTCTGTCCCCCTGAATCTCCTAGCATGCATCTCCTGTGCACAACCCACTGCTCTGCAACAGCAGGGACTGCACACCCCCCAGCAGACACAGACTGGAGGCAGCCACAGCAAGGCAATGCTTGTCCTGAGCCATGCTCTCTCACTTCCAATTTTGTTCTTTTTCCAGCAAAGGCAACCACATCCCATTGCAACAACCAGGTGAAAGGTGCGCTGGATGTTCTGGGAAGAGGACAGGCAGGATGGCACTTAGTGTGACTTTCCAGAGCATCCCTGTCAATCATGCCCTGATACCGAAGTGAGATAAGCTGTCACAGCTTCTGTCCACCCCCGTGACCCCACAGCCCAGCATAGCCTGGTGGGCCCAGCACAGGGTCACAGCATGGCAAAGCTGCTGTGAAACTGCGTCAGCCTGAGGTTTGTGCTGGGGCCAAGGGGTGGGAGGATGAGGAGGATGCCAGCCAGCACTGGCCCTGGAGCTGTGGTCAGGGTTTCTGTCCCCAGGACCTTCCACACTCATTATGAGTATGTGACCCATCATCCCTGAGAACAACCCAGGTTTATTTTAGCACGTTGTCATGGTGACCACTAGTCTTGCCAATGGATACTGACTTGCGAAGCATCATTATTTGCGTAGTTACTCTTACAGGTGAAATCTCACCTGCTGTCCTCATATGTTATCTGCCTGCCCCAGCATCCCTTCTTTACAGGAGTCAGGACCAGACACTTCACAAGTTCCATAACATGCCATTTACAAAATCCTGACCATAGATGAGGCTTTGTCTACACACCAGCCAACTAGAAAAGTCACACATACACTTTAAAAAAAAATACTGCAAATGTCTATGCCCATGAAAATAATTTTTTTTTTCAGACAACAACCTGCATAGGATGCTGAGTGGTGCTGCAGAGTGTTCACCGAACTTTTGAAGGACCAGTCACAGAAAACATTTAGCAGGATTCATAGAGCTCCATTTAGTTTTCAAGGGAATCCTAAAACAAGATGCAACTTCCCTGCTGAAATTAAAGCAGTTTTACATTGCAAGGGCATCCAAATAAGATGCAATTTCCCTGCTGATTTTAAAGAGGAATTCCCAGGAGATGCTGTGTGTGCAAGGTGAGTCCCAAATGTCTCTCTTGCAGCAGAGCCCTCATAGTCCCATATACCACACTCTGCATCTTTAGAAATCCTCTAATGACTACCTGCCTACTTTGGCCATTCTCTTCTAGTTGTTGACATTTCTGAGGTCAGTCAGGTTGTTCCCGAACAGTAGTCTTGGGTTTTTTTGGGGGGGTATTTTTTTTATTAAATAATCTTTCTATGTTCCCTTACCCTAAAGTAATCTATTTTGTCTCTGAGGGCATTGTGCTCACCTTCTGATCTTCATGCTCTCCACGTCTCTCTCCCACACACTGCAGAAGTCAGCAGGAGCTGACCTTTCTCCTCACCAGCTGTCTGACCTGGCTGGGGTTCCTGAACAGTGGAATTATTGCCTTGTGGGGCTTTTCTTTTTGTCTTCCCTATCTATCTTAAAAATAAACATGGACCAAATGACAAAAATTCATACACTACTAGTCTGTGCTGCAGGCAGTTACACAGTTACAGTGATTGGAAAACAAATGGAGCAGGGATTGATTAAAATATGGTGGGCCAATGGCATTTTGCATTTTATTTCTTTTACAGACGTAGTCCTAAAAGTATTCTAGGGCAGGCTTGAGAATATGGTGATAATCTTTTATTTATAGTGATTAAATTGTTAGTATGATGAAAATTTATATTCTTGTTTCTGTGTGCCACTGCTCATTTCCAAAATCTCTCTTTTGGGTGGAAGATATTTTTATTACTAGCTTGACTTACACTAGGATCAACACAGATGAGGTCTAATAGGCAATGCTAAGATATAAATAGGAATGTAAACAGGCAAAGAAAATAACATTATCACATTTTTTAAGTGAGAAACTGAGGTATAGGGAAATCAGCTGTGAATACCAACTACCTGGAAGTGCTCTCTCCAGTTAGTTTAAAGAGTTCCACAAAATTCACCTGGAAAATCTCTTGTAAAACAGTGAGTTCAGTCTTGATTTCCAGAATCCTAGATTGTTACCTCAAGAAAAAAATAATCCCATTTTTAGATGCAAAACAAAATTAAGAGATAAGACATAATATTTGTATTGCCAATGGAAATGCTTGGATAAATGTGATATCACCTAGATGATGAGACATGATGCCATCTAGGTATGTTGGATAAAATCTTTACACTATGATTCAGAAATGCAGCAGAAGATAGCAGATGCTTATGTTCATCACCTTATTAGATGTTCTTTCTGAGAACATGGTCTGGGCCATGTTTTTAGCCAGTGGGTTTTGTGACACTGAGCTGGGAACTCTTCACACGTTGGTGCTGTTATGGTAAGCTGTGTCTCATGATGCCTTGCTATTTGAGAAGGTAAGACCTTGAAACAAATCACAAAAATAGACATGAAACTGAAAATAAAAGCCCAAGAGCACAGTGGATTTGGACTTTTCCAGGTGATATACCCAATCTGCAGATCAGCATTTGTCTGCAGAGGAGAAGGGATACAGGCAGTGACGGACTGCATGAAGCCAGTGGTCAATCTGATTCAGCATGCCACCTGGTAGGGACCAAGAAGGCATCTGAAGAAGGTTCAAGACATTTCTCTCATGAGGGAACTTTCCTGCTTCCCCACAGAAGGTTAAGGTCTTCTCAGTCTTGGATGTATAAGGATTTATTTCCTTTCTCTTGCTCCTGTGGAAAGAAAACTGTTCTTTACCGTTTAGAGTATTCTGCAGACTATCTGGTGAGTAAGGAGCTTTCATCACATAGACACAAAAATAGAGAGAGTTTTATGGGGTGTGTTTCATTCCCGTTGGGTGCCCACCAGCCATGACTACTGCCCTTTGGGCCACACAATCAACCTCCTCACTCATGAAGATAAATGTCGTATCAGCCCTGCAGTAAGCCATCATCTATTCTTGAGAAACAAAGAGAGTATATAGCATGACCTTCCTTGAAATATTGGATCTATTTACACGGGTTTGCGTGGACCACATTACTTATGAGTCACCAAGGGGAAACTGAGCTCCTTGTAGATAAAGCGATCAGTGCAAACCACTGTAAATAAATCTGAAATTTCTATGAAGGTCGCACTGTGTCTGATTTATACTTCAGCACCCTATGAAATAATGTTGACCAGGTAAGTGGTTTTCAATTATTTTTTTTTATTCACATAAGAAAGGGAAAAAAAAACCCTTTTTTTGTAGGATAAGAGACTGCTCTATTTTAAAGTGCATCTGGTTAGAGAGATGACACATGCCCAGGAAGTAAGTTATTGTCCGGCATAAGGCTAAATGTTCCTGGACCTGATTCTGCCACCCTAACTAACTGGGATGACTTGAATGGGCATACAGGTCAGAGTCAAACCTAGCAGCAGCCACAGATGATCCTTAGACAGTTTGAAGCTCCATTTTCCTGATTAATCTATACCTTTATTTTCATAATTAACCCCAGTATAGGTCAAGCCTGAGTGAAATTTTTGTATCACTAAAGTAGGAGCTACCATAAGTACAGGCTTTTGGTTCTTGCCAGGTAAGAAATGCTCCAGTGGCCGTATTATAGGAGTGGAAGGCAGGAACGTCGCTTCTGTCATTAATCTGCTTTGTGACCAGTTTGACTTCCCCTTCCAGCTTTCATCTGACCTGTCTGTTAGAGCAGGCAAGCCCCTGGTATCGGAGGAGACTAATTGATGCAATTAGGAGCAATAATATGAGGACTCCATTTCAGGTTCAGGGATATTGATAGGTTTTCTACTTGCTGTCCATAATGTCACTGGAAGATAAAAATGGTATCTAGTAAGTGAACTTGATCACCTTGTATGTCCTTCTGAGCCCCAAAATGCAAGTTATAGTGTTCTAAAGAGAGTAAAATAAAAACAATTTTAGACCACCTAAGCTTAGCACAGGAAGAAAAATATTTTTAGAACTACAGCAAGGTTGAACTTGCCTGGACTGTTACTCATTCTCACAGAAATAAGTTATACTTAACACAGTAGAAAGTTACGATTCAGGAAGACTGAGAGGGTCTTCAGAGACACTAAGAAGCCTTGGTAATCACAGCAGATGAAATTCAAATCTGGCAAGGACAATGATGTTTCCTGGAAAAAGAGAAAATTGGAGTTAGTTCATGACTCCCACAGTTTCAGGGAAACATGCTTTCTTTAAAATTTCCAGGAAAATATGCCCAGTGCTCAAACTTCAGCCCAGTTTTTAAAGTTCGTAATAAAATGGCCTGAGTCAGAAGCTGATCTGAAGAAAAGCCTTCCAGGGAGTCAGGCTACAATAAGGTTTTTCTAAACCAGACTGAGATTCTAAAAACAAATTGGTTAATTTAAACCTGACTGGGACCAGCCTTTTGCCAGCCTCAGCAGTTCTGCCACACCTCAGGACCTTTTATCAAATCTATGCCTCAGCAAATTTAAATGCTAGTTTAACTGCTGTTGTTAGTTAAATGACAGTTAATTACATCCTTGTAGCTCAGATTAATCGCTTTAGCATATGAGTAGCTTACACATTGGACAGGATGTATCTGAAATTTCTCTGGGAAAGCTGAGTCAGAGCAGCGGCTTTCCCATCACTGTGAAACCACCTTTCTGCCCTACCAAGGGCAAAGCTGAGCACCCATCAGCCCTCCAGGATGGAGGCGCAGGAGGTGTCTCAGCTGGGCTGGTCACTGCCTTCTCAGGGAAAGGACTGAGCACAGCCCCACGGCACACAGACTGGCAAAAGCACTGGAACATGTTCCCTGAAGAGGTGATCGATGCCATATCCCTTGAAACGCTCAAGGTTAGGTTGGATGGGCTCTGAGCAGCCTGGTCTAGATGAAGATTCCCTGGTCATTGCAGAGGTGTTGGACTAGATGACCTCTAAAGGTCCCTTCCAACACAAATTATGCTATGGTTTTATAGGATTGGAGACTAAACAATTGTTAAAGTAGAATGATGATCACATTAAAGAGGTGGGGTTTTTTGCTGCTGTTATTGACACCATTATGATTGTGTCAGTTCTACTCACAAGTACCAGGCAGGAAGAAACCCCAAGTTGTCCCATTCCCTGTGTAAACTCTAATCCACATCCTAGGAAACTGCCACTTAAACTTTACAGTTGAATTACATCAAGTGATTGCTATTTAATTTGAGTGTAATGGCTTTAGAGTAATTGCACTGCAAAACCATCTATGCAAAATATTAATTCATATTTTTATTTGTTTCATTTTGCAGTTGGTTTTGCTGCCTTCTCTTCACCCAGATTTATCAGTAGTCTGATGACCCTCAAAGACCATTTGAGAAGTGGTACAACCTTGGCAAGGGCTAAATCCTAGCAGAAGACTCCCTGAAACTCACTGTAAAACTCTCCCATTCTGTTGCTCCACAGACCCCGCTTCACCATCTGCCTCGCGAATTAGATTTTTTGTTGCTGTATTTCACAGGTTTAAAAATATGGTTATTATGATCCATAAAACAGCTTTCACAGAGATTATTAATTAAGTCCCAAATATTGTACCGACGTGCTTTGTGAAATATATCTCCAACGTCAGAGCACTGCTGCTGTTATGACCCATCTGCATAATATTATCTCAGAGTGCTTAAAGGCCCCAAGTTTTGTGTTTTGCCGCAGGGGATGGGGGGAGTTTTGTTTTGTTATCCCTCGCAGCAGTTCAAGAAGTAAAACCTGGAGCCTTAAAGTCAGGTAGGTGAGATAAATTGAAACGGATCTTATTGCTCCCAAACACTCTCCTGGAAACAATGGCATCTTGACATTTTATCAGTCACTCATGCGGTCATTCTCAGCGGTATCAGCCAGAGCTTGAAGGATAGAGCCGTAAAGAAAGGATTGTCAGCCATAAACATTCCTCAAAACCATGAAAGCCACAAATGAAAGCTTAAGTAATGGAGGACGGAATACCCTTGATATTTCAACAATTACCTGCAACAACAGGCTTTGTTCAGAGCCCTGGCCATTTTTTCAAAAGCCTTTAGTTGTCATGGCCAGAATAGGATGGGGGGGGAAAAAGAAGAAAAAAAAAAAAAGAAAAATGGAAAAAAGAAAAAGGAAGAATGAGAAAGAGAAAAAGAGAAGGATCAAAAGCTATGATGTGAAAAGATAAACTTGAGTGGCTGCATATATGAGGAAGTTTATGGAAATTTTTCATTTTCTAAAAATCAAGATTTATTGCCAGATAGTAGAATTATTAGGCTCGTAGTGAGATACTTCTTTTCTTTTTCTTTTTTCTCCAAGAGATCATTAGAAAGACATTCATGCTGCTGAGCTGTTACCTCTCTGGTCATTTCTGATGTCAAATTACAGAAGAAAAAAATGACACTTGCAAGCACATGGCAATTTGAAAGAGCTTCAGTAACAGGCAGAAGCAAGCAAGTGGAAAAACAAAAGTGAATTCAACTTCATTACATTTCGGGAAAAATATCATATTTATGTGCAGGATTTTAAAAAAAAAGAAAATCTAGTTTTAAATAGTCTTTGTGCCAATATTTTAGCAATTTAGAGCTCATAGAAATAAAGTAAAATGTCGTGCTTGGTATCCGAGTCAAGCCAAACTCTGGAGGCAGCAAACATGAAAGGTTAAATGCTCTAGAAATTGCATTTGTAGAGTTTCTCAGCTTAGGAGATTAATAGTTACTCAAAGCAATGGATAAATATTAGTAAAGGACCATTAGCAGGGAAAAACACATCAGTGAATCAGAGCTCCCCAGCTTATCAGATCAATTTTAAACAGGTTTATCTTGGACTTTTCCAGCACCTTAATGAGGAACAAATTGGTTTTTTACCCCTTTTTGTTTCCTGAGATTTTGTTGACTTTTTGTTGTTCGGTATATCCAACCATTAATATAAATGGGTCAGTGGCATAAGAGCATTAATTCCCTCTCCTTGCAGGTTCCTGAATACTGTAATTTTATGAAAGTTCCCTTTTATTACTCTGATCATGGTCACCAAAAGCTTAAGAACAAATGTGTTACTGTTGTTTAATCTTTCCTACAAAGGAAGAAGAGACCAAGTAATGAATGTAAACAAATCCAGAAACAGGAGACTAGCTTTTTTCCCTTTTATATATATACATATATATGCATATGTATACATAGACAACAATATGAACAGCTAAGCTGGAACTTGTACACTTGTGTGAGAAAGCCTGTGGCCAGAAAGAAAAGAATCATACCCTGTGTTTGCAGGCAAATATTGAACCAGGCAATTGAATAGGAAAGCTCTGTTTTAACTTTTAGATCTCTGGGAGGTTTTAAAAAACAAAACAAAATGAAACCAAACCAACCAACCAAAAAACACAGAAATGAACAAACAAACAAACAAACAAACAAACAAAGGAGTTTGATGGAGAGTGATATTTAAAATACAGTTCTTGCTAAAGCAACAGAACACATTCATTATACTTTATTAATGGTAGAGCAGAGAGCATAGCAGGCACTCTCTGTTTTAACTGCTCACTTGCTCATGTAGAAACCTGAGTTCATTCAAAGTGCTCCAGGACATGCCCTTGGCCCCTCACTGTCATTCCAAAAAACTGCAGGTCCCCATAAATCCTAGACCATTTCTGGCACGGTGATGTGGATCTCTTAAAACACCCAAGATTGTCTCAGATGATTCAAAACATCCAGGGGAAAGAAAGTGGAATTAACCTGGAGAGCTAAACCTTCTAAAACACACAGACATCTGCCTCTGGGCCAGGCATCTCATTGACTATTGACTTCTGTGGGCTTCAAATGACATTTGGCACCTAAATGCTCCTGCAGAGCTGACTACAGGATCTTTTTCCCTGGTGTACCTCTGTATGGAGTTCATAACATGGCTCTGCAACCTGGGGGCTGGGTTTTGCTCCTGACCAGTTGAGTAAATCTTGATGATCTATTACCCAGCTTTGCTTTCACTTGGCATTGTATGAGTTTGGTGTATTTAAATCACTGCCTGCAAGGCTGCATTTCTCTATGCCACTGTAAATGGAGCCCAGACTCCTTTGGACACTGTCACAGGCTGAGGTAACAGATTAGTTTCCACTGCCTTTGGATACAGTTTGTCATTTTGGAAGGATGCTGGAAGCTGTTTATGCCCTGAGGTGTCTGTGAGATGTAAAGTAGTCACCTGTGGACCTGTAAAGTCTCATGGAGAAACTTGGGAAACTTGGCTCCACGTCCATCAGCACTTGTATGTGTCCTGGAGGAGGGACATCACGCAATCCCTTTCTACCCACAGACTTCACAGACCAGGGACAGCTGCTCATTCTCCTCCCTTAATTTCCTGGCTGTATAAACCTGTCAGGATCCTGCAAAAGTCTTAGTTTACATAAACCATAACTTTTCACCAAAAAATCCCAACAGATTTTGACATCAGCAGTTCTTTTCATACATAATTCTGACATAGAAGGTCTAACAGGATAATTCAGAAATCTGTTTATACCAACTGCAGCTGACAAGCAGATGAAGCTGCCCTTATACATTTTTTCTCATAATCGGCATTGTCTGAGTTCTGCAAATTATTTTAGCAAGTTCAGAAGTTTTCTAAACTAGATTTCTTTCAGATTCATATATTCATCCAATTTCCATGACAAAAAAAGTTTATTTTTGTGTGAATATTTCATATCTTTATAGGGGAAAGAACAGAGTTACCATGAGGTTAAATGTTGCAGTATAGGTCTGAGCAAGTTGAAATACAAAGCAACACTTCTACTTCCTCCAATGAAATATGCATTTCATCTTCCATGAAGACTTGTTTCTTGCTAGTCTCTGTCAGCAGGAGCCATCAACAGAACAGTGTTTTGCTGACCTGTGAAAGAGCTTCTGGTAACCACTACTCAAGAGCTCCATTAGGATGGAATCATTTAAGCTGATTCTGTAACAATGTGAAACTTTTTTAAAATGAGGTTAGGAGGTTGATGCATTTTATATAACCAAATGCAACCATTTTGGGCCTGAACTTGTGAGCTGCTGAATAGTCCCAGCTTCCATTAACATCACGGACATGCTCAGCATTTTATGAGATCAATATCAATGAAATCTAAAATCTTAAGATAATGTTTTAGTTACAGTAATAGCAGTGAAAGTGCATAGGAATCTGAAGGCATTTCCAAAATAAAAGAAACAAAACCTGTAGCATATACTTATGACAGTTTCTAGTTAAATCTTTGCTTTGTTTCGCCTTGCCCTGCCTAACCTTCCTTTGTCCTTAATCTGGAATACCTCCTAGAATACACTGTAAAGCTAATCTAATTCATAACTTAATATATTTTTTGACACTGTTCCTCAACCAATCACCACGTATATTAATTTGTTAATAATTACTTGGGCAGTTCTAGTTTTTAACGAGTACAACATAACACAGTCAGCCCATTAAATGTAAATGAAAGGGCCAGTAAGAAATGTAGATGAATCAGATCAGAAATCTAGCCTAAAAAGGATGAATTCCAGTTCCCTGGGGATTTTCTCAGGAAAGTTTATAATTTAGTCACACATATAAATGTACTGAACACTGTTGCAAACCTTGCTGAGTCCAGTTGACTCTAACTGGAGGCAAGTTCCACAGACATATTGCTCTAACATATACAAATTTTATCACCTTTTTCAGGCTAGATCTATTAATTTCTAGTTTGTCCCTATAAAAAAGATCTTGGTGATACCATTAATGCCTATGGTACCTGAACCCATACAGGTTTTAATTCTTTTTCTGGAAGACGTTCAAGATCCTCCATTCCTACTCACTACAGCAGGCCTGAACAGAGCCCACCAGCAAGATCAGAGCTAGGATACCTCCAAAAATTCCATCAGTGCAAATAGAAACAGCACTGCTAAGAAGCAGGTAAAATTATAGTTTGTGGGAAGTTATAAACCATTTCCCAAAAATATCTTTTCATCTTGAAACTCCTAGTACTTGAACACAGAGATCCCTCCTCTTTCTCAGGCTATTTATCATTTTTAGAGGCTATAAATTATACACACCGAGCACCAATTTTATACACCAACAACCATAACAATGCAGTTGCAAAACAGAACACTCTGAAGGGTATGTTCCCCTTTCAAAAAGGATAAGGAAGAATAATAATGCAATGCCTAGGTCTGCAGTAACGTTTTCCATTCAAGGATCTCAAACTGTTATAAAGGAGCCATTAACCTCATTAAACACCTGTGAGACAGGAATCTAGCCATTATCTTCACTGCTTTCCATGAAGAGGAAGAGTGGGGAGGGTATCCTAATGTTTGTGCACCTTAAGGGTAAGTTTTACAAATGTTTTCCACTCTTGCTATGACTGGTTCAACTCCATCAGTTTTAAGAAAATTCAGGAGCAATATATTGATTGTTCTGAGCCAAGACAGATTACATGATATATAACATGCTGACAACAATGCTGGATAGATCAGACTCCTAACACCAACCGACTGACTGTTGTTAGTATTGACATTAAGTTAATTCATTGGGAGGAAAAGTTGTGCTACAGAAATCAAAAGTGCACATCACCACCTTCTCTCAAACCAGGGATCAACTGATGGAGTTTGGGATCTCCCATTGCCTGGAAAGAAGCATGACTGACTCTTAGGAAAGCTTGCCACAAATTGGAAGTGGGGAGTCATCCTCAACTCCCTGCCAAGGGGGCATCCTGAGTGAAGAGGGCTGAGCAGCAAAGCCAGGGCTGGCAGGATGCTGCATCTCTTTTCCTCCTGGATAGCTCTTGGCGATCGCCATTGAGCTGAGTTCTGGATCACAGATCAGAGCTAACCTCCCTCTAGTCACTGAAGAGTGACTGTCACTTGGGATAGATTCAGGCTTTCACTCTTTTCTATCTGGAAAAGCCTAGAGCTGAGCTTGGCAGCCTGAGCTTTTGTTATATTCAGCAGAGATTCAATCAGCAGCATATGGAGCACTATTCAACTCACCCAAAAATGGGTACTGCAGTCTGAATGTAGAGCTGAATACCACCCTGTTTTACACTGTTGCTGTCAGGTATTCATTTTTTCTGATACTGAGATGCCAGAGCTGGCTGTCTCAGTCTTTTCCCTGTGTATTTATAGTCTGTGTGATATTTTGACTCCTGCTTTTGCTTTATTCACAGTATTTTTTACAAAGTTTGCTGGACAAACAGGCCAAGAGAGGCTCAACTGCTTACTTGGGGTCATCAGCACAGAAACAGAATCCAAATAATCTGTATCTTCTGCCCCCAGATCACCAGGCATCACCTCCACACATGGAAGAGGTGTTTTCCACCAGTAGTTAGTTTATTTTCCAGATAAAGTTTTCTCTGAAATGTCTCCGTGGCTGTCTCCAGAATCTGGTAGTCTCCATTTGAAAATCACTCAGCTCCATTCTGACAAAGCCACTGGCACAGGGAGGCCTTGCTATATTGCTGTATTGCTTATCTTTCAACTTTGCTGCCTTTTCTCTTTTTAATAATATATCTAGATTCTTAGGAGATTACAGATGTTATATATTCACCCAGAAATACATAAACTAATAAGACACTTCTTAGATACCTGAACAATTAAGAAATATTTATTTTCAGACAGTACCCAGGAGGAAATTTCCAATTTTTGCTTTGCTCCATAACCATTATGAAGGTCAGTCTTTGTTCACCCTTGTTACCAAGTACATTTCATGAAAAATGCCAAAATTGCAGCTTACGCAAAATGTCTTTTACTTTATTTTTTTCACCAGCTTTTAGTTTGAGAGATGTGGTGAGGATATTTAGGGAGTTTGGAGTTGAAGGATGTGAGATATCAGTTCCCCAAACTCCAGCACAGCCACTGTGGTAAGAGCTGAGCATGCCATGAGTCAGAGCATCCCTGAAGCGCTGAACAGGTAACTCAGACAAAAGATGAGTCAGGAAATGTCCACAGAGGCACCTGGCCAAAGTTATAGGAGAGGTCAGGGGGAGAATGAAACATGGATCACAAAGCTCTCATCTTCTACTTAGTGTTCTTCCCACAAGGTGAAAAGGACTTGTTAATTTAGCCGTTCTATTTCAGTACCTATCACCACATGAGGCTCTCCTCCCTGTTTTCCAGACTAATTATATAGTTTTAAAATTCTTGAGGTTTCATCTGGACTCTCAGAGGCCAGAATGAGATGCAAAACAAGACGAATCATGAGAAGGAAAACCCTTTTGCTTTACCCTTTCTGCAGTGATGTTCACAGGAAACACGTGTCATCTGATGATTTTCTGAGGAAGGCTAAATCATAGTTTTGCACTGTGTTCTTAAACAAAAATCCTTCTCTTCTTCCCACCCTCCAAGTGCATATAAAACTCAGAAGTGTGTAGTCTTTGCTCGTTGTAAATATGCCTGCCTGGAATATGAATTCAAGTTTGAGCATGTGCTTTGCTTGATCTGGAACTCACTTTGCCAAGAGGATGCAAACAAGAACATATAAGTACTGACAGTTCTCCAATGCCATTTCCACAAATCCTCCTCCAGGGACAGATAAATAATGAAACGACTGAATGGGAAATAACACTAAAGCATCTCAGCCTACAGAACCACAGGATATGCACCAGACACACATGGGTGAATGCTGAAATGCTGAGAACATTTAGTAACACAGATAGGACTTTGGGAATCCTCATGCTTGTCTAGGCTAACTGAAGCGTAAATCTGGAGTAAATGGAGCAACAGTGATGCAAACTGTCATAACAGATTGAGAACCAGACTCAGAGTTCCTACCATCTACCTACATGATAGGAAAAATCTTCATCATCTCTATATCAAGGCATATTTCTTGATATTTCTCTTTTGAACGCCTACTCTGCTGTTTTAGCGGCGCTGAAATGCAAAATATTCATCTTACATTTTCCACAGCTGACTCCCATTCTGCTAATTCAGTTATGCAAGACATGACCCAAATGATTCTTCTTGGGGTTTTTTGGCTTGTTTTTTTTTATTATTATTACTTTGCTGATATTGGTAGGCAGTCATTATGTCCAAGGCTGTCAGTGAACTGGGTTTGATCAGGCAAATCTCTACCCCCAAGACAGTGCAGCTGAACTAGAATGGTAGAGTGTACTCACCGTTAAGTGCATTAAGCAAAACAGCATAACAGCATGCAGCATTTTATACTTGTAGCCTACAATTTCCCCTCCTGCCCATATCAGGGAGATCTATTATCCTGCAAGCACAGGATTTTTCCATTCAGTGACCATTTCCCTTCCTATTCATTGCTAACATGCTGTTAACCATTTCAGCTGCTGCTAAGAATTGAGCTGATGTTTGCAAGGAGTATCTAAAATGATTTGAAGCCTGTCTTCCTGATTGTTGAAATATTTCCTTGAAGTTCTTTATAGAATAGGCTAGTTTTACCCTTATTTAGCAGGTAGATTTAGATCCCTCTAACTATAAGGGGACTATATACCACTAGAAATCCATATATGAGCTCTGTGACTTCTCAGACACATCAGTGTCTCTAAGTTTGAGGAATTAATGCTTGTCATTGAAAATATTTACTTCAGCTTTCTCTAAGCAAAAGACAACTGAAGGACCTACAGTCTTGTGCTGCAGTCATTAGGCTGTGTCATCCTCCTCTCCCCAGTTAAAAGCTTCTTGTTGTCTCTTTTCTCAGCCAGAGAGGTACTCTGATTCAAGACAATGACATCAGTGGCCCAATTTTCTACTGTGGCCTTTAGATGTAACACATCTCTTTTAGTAACCCAGTACCATTTTTTTTGCTATCAACCAAGCCATAGGTTCCTTTCTAATATGATACATGTTGTTCTATGGGAGTTTTTCTGATTTTTATGAGAGACTGTCCCACTTGGACCCACCTTTAACAACAAGAGGCAGGAAAGGGTCTTAAGCCCCTTAAAACCAGCTTAAAAGGGAAATGCTTTTCATACAGCAGCTCTTCAGTTTTCAAATGGTTCTTGCTCATTGTGCTTTGATCCTATTGATGCTGAATGCTCTCTTGCTATACCTCAGTGTGATATAATGGAAGGAACACCATGTGGTAGTCTGCAGAAAAGTCGATTAAACTAGCAGACATAAAACTGCAAACAGCTTTTACGCGTCACTAATGGACTGGGACCGCTTGGCTTTTATGATAGCTCAGAAAACCTTACACACCTGAGGTGCTGTAAAAATGAGTAACAGTTAAAAACAGGAAGAAATGTAAAGGACAAGGTGCAAAGCTAGATGGCTTTTGGCATGAGCTGTTCAACAGTGTCAGACCGTGGTCTGTTTACAGGTACAAACAAAATGAGCTCTCCTTCTCACGGGAGAACTGCCTTTATCCCAAATGTACCCTGGAAACTTGGTGATCAAAAATTTGACTATTAGCAGAGTCCCTTTCCATCTGTTAAAAAGAGGCAATGGCTTTGGTCAACAGGGACATTTAAATTGTAGGTTCAATGTTTGGCTAACTAAGGATAAGACTCGGCACTTCTGTCAGAAACACTGGTCATTATTTCCCCACATCATGTTTAGCTCCGGCCAGTGCTGCCTGTCTTTCACTTTCAGACCCTCAAGGCTTTTTGCCTTGTCACCCTGTTGCCACACGTAATGTCTACATGGTTCTGTCTCTCCTTTTAGGGCTCAGGACTCAGAAGGACGAAAGTTCTGCCAAATCCTTTTCTCCTCTCCTCAACTGGCAGACACATGGGCTAATTCTCCAAGACAAACTTAACAAAGCAGTATCAGAGAAATGACAAATTTCTATAAATAATGCTGAATACTGCAAATGATATGCCTGAAAAAATCACTTGATCATTAAACAAGAGAAGATGCCTTCTGTAAAATAAATAAACCATGAAAAGAGAAGGCAAACTTGCAATTTAATATTCATAAGGCCTGAACTGCTCAGGAAGATCTTGGCCAAATGTGAAGACACTCTGTGTGTCATGCACTTTTGACAGATGCTGTCCCCAAAGAAAAGCTGAAGCCAAGTCTGACACCTGACTCATACCAACAGGGAAGACAGAGAAATCTCCAATGCTGGCTCAACTAGGCAGGAGACAGCAGGGTTTTTTATGGCAAAATCTTTTGACTGTCATAAATTTTCATGCTCTGTACCTCGATACCATGATGAAAAGTGATGGATTAGATCCATTTGTCATTATTAAGATTCTTGCTCATAGTTGGAAGAAAAAAGTTAACTTGCAGATAGTATAGCTTGATTAAGTGGAAGCCACACATGCTAAAGAAAACCAACCCTAACTGCAGAGCTTTGACCTAAAATGAATCAGGTTTGGTCTTAACTGACTGAGTACCAAAATGTATATTCTATTATTTTTTATCTTGCTGTGGTAATTAATGTAAGAAATGTTTCATGCCAAGTTAACTGCACCTGTAATGTCCTCAGATTAAAGAAATTGGAAATAGCATCTCTGTCAGACTGGTTGCACAGTGTTCTCATCCCCTGAAGGAAACCCAAGCTCTGCTGATTAAGAAGACTTCAGCTTTTGATCATGAGTTATTGGATATCGACCCATCATTCAGTCAGGGCTGCAGACTGACTGTCCTGAACTGAAAGGCTTGGAATCAGATCACATCCAGGGGGAACAGCTCTCCAAGCAAAACTTCCTTCTCATCTAAATCAAGTCTACAAATAGCAACTCACGTTTGTCAGACATTCATCAAATGTGACATGCCTCATGGAGCTAGGCCACAAAAACACAGGAACCTGTCATAATAACCTCATGCAAGACAGTAGACGGTCCTGATGCTGTATGACATGCCGGGGAGCAGATATCATGCTTCCCGAGCAGGTGAATGTAAAACTCAATCTTGTAGAAAGAGAAATTGTCACTCATAAACTGGGGGGGGGGGGGGGGGGGAAAAAAAAAAAAAAGGAGACTATCTGATCCAATTAAAGTGTACATTGATTACTGTCAGGTTGCAGAAATGCTGACACACAAGGATTGATCCTGCTTGAAGATGGTGCATGAAGCAGCAAGCCCCAAAACTGGGGGCTATCAGTCTTTCCAAATCCACAAGAAGTAGCCGCTAAACCCAGGCACAAAAGTTCTCCAAAATTAGGTATCTCAGCCTATCTCTTAAAAGCACTACTGGTTTGACAACGCTTAGCACTATTTTTGTTATTGTTCAGTACAGAATGCTGCAATTTAGATCCTCCTGCAGCAAAGAGCTGCCTGCAAGTCTCTAGGCTATGCAAGGACCAGCTCCACCAAAAACACAGCAGACAAGATATGATGAGCAAGACCAGCCAGTGTCTATCCAAGCCCAGCTGGCTTCAGGAGGGCAGCAGGACTGTATCAGGAGGTAGCACAAGGGGACGGTTTTGAAATATAGCTGAAATCAACACCAAAATCAACACCGAAAGAAAGTAAAGTAAAACAAAAATCTTCAAAAAAAAGAGAAGCTTTTAACAAAACTGCTTCCTTTTCAAAATTGGGGAGTGAGAGAAAGTAGGTTTAGATTGAAAGAAATTCCTGGCTGTGTGGGTGGTGAGGCCCCGGCACAGAGAAGCTGTGGCTGCCCCATTCCTGGCAGTGTCCAAGGCCAGGTTGGACAGGGCTTTGGAGCAATCTGGGATAGTGGAAGGTGTCCCTGCCCATTGCAGGGGGTGGAACGACATGAGCTTTAACATTCATTCCAACCCAAACCATACTGTGATTCTTTTTTGCCCCCTAATGATTTGTTCCTTCTGAAAATTTTCCCTTTTTTAAGTGGACATTTCCTTCCTTCACCATTCTTCCTTTATATCCCTTTCTTTATTTTCAACCTCTTACAATCTCACTTTTCCATAATGAAAGCAGAGATAAAATTAGGAAAATAAAATTACAGATTAACACTTTTAACAAATTTTTCACAACAAAAATCTCAAACAAGCAAATATTAATCTGTTTTGGAAAGACAAAATCAAATAGTAATTAAAAAAAAATCTTACTTAAGTAAATTTATTGGAAAAATCCTATAGCCAGTAACAAGTTCATTTATTTTCTTGTCCTAAAAGAAAAGAAAGATGGATGGGTTTGGTTCACCCAGTAAGTGGTTCAGGGGCCCAATGTGTCCAGTTGTGTCACATCCAGACACAACCACAACACTCACATGTGGATGTTTCTGTGACACAGACAGTATAAAATGATACCTACATTTATACTACTCAAAGTGTATCCCCTTAGGTTAAATTACATCAATTTTCCTTGTGTCAGTTCATTCGCCTTCAAAAAAAAGGAAACTAATATGTCTTGTGACCATTTCAAAAATTACATTTAATCCACTGACAAAATTATAGACAGAAAATATTAAAATACATGGACCTATCTGTCTAATGTATTGATACATTTTCGATCAGTCGATGAAGTGATGCTATATACCACAGAAATATTCCAACTGACTGACCAGAAGGAATGTAAAACTCAGCCTTTCCCTGGAAGAAATCGTGACTGCTCAACTTTGACTTATGTCCTTTAGCAAAAAATAGGTAATTGCTGAAGTAAGTAATAGCTTATAGCTGATTTTTTAATGTAAAACAATAGAAGTCTATAGTTTGCAGATAGAAATTCTTTCCCTTTTGATGGTCAAGTTCTAAATTACTGTAACAGACATTTCATTGACAATCTGTGATGGTCAGAGATGGGTAACAGTGCCCACCCAGTGGATGTTGCTGTCTGTGAGCTTGAAGTTACAAAAACCTCCCAAAACTGCAAGGCACCTTGGAAAAATCTGCACATAGAACTTCAGACAGGCACACCCCTCTTCCTAAGACAAGACATAAGAGATCTTTTATACTATGACAAAAAAAGTGATAAAAATGCCCTCCTGGATGGTTGAGAATTTGCAGCTGGAATGAGGTGCTTTATGATTAATGTCCTGTGAGGAGGATGCTGTAAACAAAACATTATTTTGTATTGCAAATAAATGGATCTGCTAAGTGCTGTCTAAATCCCGCCAGGTACCAGTTGTCCACAGCTCTGAGAAAAATGCATTTGCAGAGCACTTAGTGTCAAGAAAGCCCATCTCTTGGTGCCAAAGGGTTAAGAGTCTCTCCAAATCAGAGGATAAACTCATTAAAATGGGCCATTACTGGAGAAAGAAGAAGCCCCAAGACTCCTTCCCCATTTCTTTGCCAGGTTAGCAGGAGGAACCAAAGAGCATAATACAGGTTTGAGTGCACATAAAACAATAGTAAGCTCCATAAGGAATGAGGATTCCAAAGTAAATAGAATACTGAAAGTCAGCAGAGGCAAAAGTTAACTTAATACAAAATACTTGACTCTCAGGTAAGGCATTAAGATGCTGTTTTGGCAGCCAGAACTAATAGCAGGCTTGCTGAAAGGGTATTGGCTTCAGAAAGAAGACAAATACAATCCTAATCCCTTTTTCCTGCCACACGCTGGAGATGAGTGAAACCCAAGGGGAAAATTCTTATTACAGCAAATAGGTGCAAGTCCACAGGAAAAATTAAGTCAACTTGACAATTTACAAATTTCCTTTCAAGCATGAAAGGTGGATGAAAACAGAAGGTTATTTTTAAATCCAAACCACAGTATTTTTTATCGGTTAATATCGTTGCCGAAGAATAAGGGACATAGGAAAAGAGTCCATAATGAACACAAGCTTCATTTCACTGGCACAAAGCCAGGACAAAATAACTTTTGTTAGACAAGCAATATTAGAAAATCTAATACTAGGAAGAGACATTTTTCCTTCTTCCCATCAGGGACAGTGAGACCTGGCAGTTTATCCACAGCTTTCTGGGTGAAGATGCAAACCAAGGTAAAATCTGCTTATCCCTGACTTTGCTGGGTAAGGAATATACAGCACAATGTTCCTCAGTTAAAAAAAAAAAAAAAAGTTCCTTTACTGTGTGCTTCACGTTCCTTCTGATTTATTCCCCTGCAGACAAAAGAGGATTAGGGATAATCAAAGTTTGCCATCAGCATACCTGTACTATTCCACAAATGAAAGACCTTGAGCTTTGTGGAAAATACCCATACTGTTAGGTGGGCATCTGCTTAACTCTTATGGACCTTTAACATATGTTTTGAAATGCTCAGGCATGGCAGGACCTAGCAGTATTAAATCTTGCTTTTGTAGGTGGAAAAAATTGCAATCCATGCTCTGTTACAGTGAATTGACCGTACAGATCAAATTATATCCTACCCACTACATAGAGACAGATACGCTCCTGAATCTTGAGCTCAAATGCTCCCACCTCCCTTCTGGCATCCAGCAAGCCGCACTTCCACTGTTCATTTTGGGCATGGAAAATAAATACCTCCCTCTCCAAATGCATTGTGGTTTGGGTGTACAGCAACACAAGTGTGATGCAGTCAGTGAAGATTGTACCTGGGGCAAAAAGAGCTAGTTTGGGGAGGAAATGCTGACTGCTAAAATCACATTTTTCCTTGATGCTCCGAAAAGTGGTTTCTTGCCTTTTTTCCCCCCCATTGTAGATCCAGATGTCCTTTCCTGTTGAGTGAGGAAATCAAAGCAGGCCACTCTGTTCAAGTTGCTGCATGAGGTCTAAGCACACGTGGCTGCCATGAAAGCATGCTTGACAAGGAAAAAAGATCTGATGCTGAGGAGCTGAGAGATGCTGGGGGAAAAGAAACTGCATCTTAGGCACTGGAAGAAGAAATTTTACCCTTCCCCTGTAGATCATAGAGGAGTCTAAGGGACGTGGCAGATGAGATGAGAGAATTGGTTTGGAAATTTGCTCTGTTGTTTCTCACAGAGGTCACATGGGTGGAGAAACATGTCCAGTCCTAGGGGTAGTCTGTGAACTTAAGGCTGAAGCCGTGCAGAAATAATTCCCTGGAGGAAAGAACATCAATTAAAATTCCGAAATGGAAAACATCACAGAGGCTCATAAAAAGACAATATTTAAATGTCTTTGTCAGCAGATACTCTGGATTATCATGTGCTACCTCAGATAGCAAAGAATGACCAGACAATAAATACAACAAAAATGCCCGATCACAACAAAATGCTACAGGAAATTTCTACACCAAAAGAGGAGTCCCTCTAGCAGCACTTTTTAATGATTTTTCTCTATATGACTTATGACTGAATATAATATACATGTACCTGAGCTAGCAGGACAGGGTCTAGTGTGATCTAGAATAAGTTAATTACATAATTGCTACCATGAATTGCATTGTAATGCTACTAATATACAAAAAGGGTTTGCAGGATTGGGACCTAAGCTCCTATCCCATGAAACTTACCCCAAATCTCTAGTTAACTCTTTTTGTAATACCACTCTTCTTTGACAGCACCTAATTAGAGAATTTCTTGGTGAGAGATATCTATGACTATCTGTATGCATATAGAAATATTCACATAAATAAGCATGTAAGTATCTACAGATGAATAGATAACTGTCTTTATATGGAGAGATTTTAGCCAACATTAAAATACATCTTCTTTCCAGCAATGTCAACAAAATTATAACAGATGCAGATGTCTGAAAATTTCAGTTGGTTTGAGTTTTAAGATTTTTTGGTACAGATACATCCTCTCTAATTTTATCTATTTAGTTAATTGCTCTGAGTTAGGTCTTGGTCACTCTTGTATTTCTCTATAGTTGAAAGAAAGGAGATGAAGATGTTCTTTGAGAAGGTGACTCTGATCTTTTTTGGGTTGAATCACCCTCTGGAGGTGCCTATTTCATCCCTGCCTAAGCAGCCAATGTAGGATTATGTTGCATGAAGGCCTTGTTCCCTTCCTAAAATCATGGCTCAGGCCTGTTACTTCGGCTAAGTAGAAAAGGACTGTGGGAAAGAGACACAGCTGAATTAAGGGTAGAAAAACATGCTGCGTGATCATCGCGTGCTCACATCGTGGTGTGTGGTGGTTGGTTGAATTACGTTTGTTGTGCTTTAAAACTATGTAAACAGATAACTGGCTACCTGCTTAAAAAGGCCGGGTTTTTGTAATAAAGAGGCTCTCCTTTGCACCTGCCTGGGGACTCTGCGTCACTCATTATGACAACAGGATTACTTCTTACTTAGCACACTGACTTAAAAAATTGAAGTCGAATTTGGTCCCTAGTTCCAAATTCCTTGATCAGCCAAATAAAACAATGTTTCCCCTTATCTGGGGCGGGTCAGTAGAAAGGTGCTTGAAGACAGTGTTTGTTCAGAGGTTGATTTCATCTTGGGACAGGCATCTGGAACTGGTGACATCAATTCTAGAGGTGTCAGCCCAACATGACTGGCCTCACATGATTATGTTACAACTTTCTGATAGCTGAAGTCACATGAGGTGCTCCTCTCGCTCCTCTTTTCAAGATAAGCATGTTTTCACTCATCTGGGTGAATCTCAGATTTCCTTGAAAAACCATCTCTTAAAATTCAAGCACAGCTAGGATGAAGCATAGTGCATTTTTTTCAATCTCTTACAAGACTGTACCTATCATTTAGGACAGAAAATGATTTAAGCCTGAGCTAGACACCCAAGCTTCAGCACAGATAATAGAAAGAGGCAAACATCTTCTGAGGGCAATTAATCCCCAGAGCTGGTCTTGATTTTGGTAAAGTAAAAGTCGTTTTGGGGTGGGTATGAAATGTAGGAATGTCTTGCAACAGTGATAAATAGAAGGAGACGTGTCATGAGACAAGAAGAGTGAAGGCAACAGTACAGCTGCTAAACATCTAAGCTAGGGGTGTACATGCTGGAATTCATCTCATCCAACTTCATCCACTTAAAAGATCATCATCAGGCCCAAGTTAATTTAGCCTCTTTTCTAGCTGATGGAGAGAGCATGACCAGAGGGCCCATCTGGTATCTGCACTATTGGCAGCCGAAACACTCATGGCATGTGCCAGCACTTGACATCAACTTTAGCACAAACTTTGATGACTAATTGCTGGGTGGCTTACTTTTAGTCAACTTAAGTGAGCTGAGATGGATTCCATACTAGATATTTCCTATGGAGGCAAATTTGCTTCATTTAAATGTTGAGTTGAGAACAGGACATAGTCTTTCAAAAATTCTTCTGTGCCATAGGCTCAGGAAATGTAAAGCCTGGAAAAAGAGCATCAGCACACCTAGTCTAACCACTTGGATATCATCAGCTATTTACTGCCACACAATTATAACTGCACTAAACCCAGTCAAATGCTTTTGCTTAAACTTAATCCGAACTTGGCTACATTTACTTTTCAGTGTTGGACTGAAGACATCAAAAGCAAGAGAATTTCCCTCATCTCTGTAGTTTGTTCTGAGAGTTAATTCCCTTCTCCACTATAAATGTGCACCTTTTTTCCCCATTTGAATTTGCCTGGCTTCCAGCCACTGACTCTTGTTAAGACTTTATCTTCAAGATTCAAGATCCTTTTACAACCCAGCATATTTCCCTTAGGAGGCAACTTACACATGGTCACAGAGGAAATATATAACAGCGCAAGGAACCAAACCTTATACTCTGAAATCTCAGGATAATGCCCAGATCATCAGCTCATCCATGCTGCTGACAGCACTTTGGAGAATGGGGATGGATAATGGTTATTAATGCAGCATGCAGAAAGGGTTTTTACAGGTGAGACTGTGAGAAAGGACAGTGTTACCTCTGTCTCGTCCAGTGACACACACTGCATGCGGCAGCTGGGGCACCACAGAAGAGACGTGGTTATACAGGACACAAATGTCTCAGGAACTCAGCAATGTATGGCTCTGGCCTCTCATGAGACAGACTGCTTCCCACATTTCTGCTTCAACCTGTTTCTAACCTAATAGCAAATGTCTGCCTTGATTGTACTCTGACTTTCATGAACCAGACAATGCTCTCTGCAACACTGCAAGTAGCAGGTGCCCCTGAGCCTGACATCCCTCATCCTCTTCCTCCAGCTTCCCCTCCTGGCATCCTGAGGTTATTGTGGCAAAGACACATGAAAGGGCACATAACTTTTATGGCAAGTGGCACAATTCATATATGAAAAAGCACCTTCTCCCTCCCTGGAGCTTCACCTTGACGTCGTGAACTGAAGCTCTGCTCTCTGTCTGCTGCAGCCCCACATAAAAAGAAAATTGTTTCTCATAAATTACTTCAGAAATGCACATTGCATGTTAATTGTAAAATAAACAGTTTAAATTCATTTCATTGAGCACAACATCAGAAAGAAAATGAGCCAACTGCAGTAGATTATTTTCGTTGGATAGGTTTCAATCATCTTTACTGATGCCCTTCATTCTTCTCCTGATTACCATCACTAAAAACCCCCACAGCAAATTTCATCTGAGTATCTAAAAATAGAGATATTTATAACTTAGCTGTTTTTGTCTCTCAGTTCTCCTCCCCCTTTCCTCCTTGCATTTCTGATCAGACTTATTTCAGAAATACGTAAAACATCCATGCAAGGACTATATACAGAGAGGAATCTGGGGACATGACCACCTTCTTTTTTATCTGTACCACAGCTGGCCCAAGGAGTAGGTTCAGCCCATTCCCATTTGCTCTGCTGAAAGTTGTCCCATGAGACTTCTCTCAGCTGCTTATATGAACAGTGCCTATTGACATTCAGATCCAGCCAGGTTAGCAAAGAGTTCCTAATTAGACTGGTTAAACAAACCTAGTTTGCTTTCACCAAAAAAAAGAAAAAAAAAGAGTGAAGCAGAAAACACAAACAGTCCATCCCACAGGCCAGCAGGAGCAGAATGCAATAGATGGGGCAAGACACAGAGCAGCATCTTCTTCTGCTAGTTGCACTACATCCAAGAGATACGTGATCAAGGCATTAGCACAAATTCTCTTTTGGAATAAAAGCGCCACTTCACACCAAGGAGGAGCCAGCTGATAAGCTGGATGCAAAACCAGCAAGTTTCACAAGTCTCAGAGATGGGTGGATGTCACCCTTCTGTGTTTGATCTTTTGTTTGACATCCCAAAAATTAAGCAATTCACACTGAAGTCAGAAGTCTACATGTTGAGCCTACCATGATCACTTTGTAGGTTGCAAGTCATACCTTAAGGCACAAGATAACTTGAAACTTAGCCCAGGCTTGTTTGAAATTCAGCTCAGGTTCATAGAACTACAAACCTCAGTTAACCCTATGAACTTGGCTCAGTTTTAGGGTTTGAACACTCCAGGTCTAAACACATTTAAAACACTTTTCTTTTTTTAAAAGCAGCCTGGGCAACAACTGAAAGCATTGGGAAAAGTTCCTCTGCATAGGAAAGTAGCTAATGCATCAAGTTATGGTTTCTTAATGGCATTCAATTAACACATCACCGTTGTTAGTTGATTAAAAATTAACTGTGAATACACATTTAACATTTAGTACTTACAAATGTTCCTTGATTTATTAAAATTGTCAGGAGTTAAGGCGTCTTGGGATAAGCAAGGAATATTTTCTTTGCCTATTTTGGTAACTCTGTAATGAAGCAAGCAGTTTTTAATAGGGAATTCAGACTTGTTGAAAACTTTTCTGTAAAGCACATTATAAATCATTCTTCAGATATTAAACGCTCACTTTGCTCAGTTCGTGCTGTTTGTGAAAGTGTGTATTGACTAGCTGCTGTTGCACTGGAAGAAATCCCCTACTTCAGAATTGCAAAAGAAGGGAATGTTGTCAGGAAAAGCACAGATGAGTTTCCTCTCATACCGTGTCTGCCAACGGGAAATCTCCACACTGACATTTTGGGTTGCAGTATGGCAACAAATGTCACCATGGGCCTTTTGCTGCCTGTGCCACTGCTACATCAACAAGGCAAGAGGTGACACCCCCAGCCTGTGGTTAGGAGCAAGCAGATGGAAAGCCATGCTCAGGAGAAGCACAGCCAGTGCTGGATGTGATGTGCATCCTGCACACGGAGGGTTTCCAGTGACTGGCAATCCCACCCCACCTCTGATGTGACTTACAGGACTACCTCTGGCAGACCCATGGATGCAACCAGCCCGTGTTCCCTGTCATCTGATACCAACGTAGTTCCTCCTATGATCTTCCTAAATTTGGAAATGTCAGTACTGATGGGGTATACTGGGCTGGCTCTGACTGCACGTGCAGTTACTGCAATCACATGTTCAAATAGACATTTAAGCCTCTGAAGAAATATTTGTACTCTCAGATGTGGCTAATGTGTTTATTGAACGAGGTCCAGGCAGTGACAGGCATGAGGACACTGCACAAATAGAAACAGTGCAACCAAGAAGCAGCAATAGCAGTGCAAAGAGCTCAACATTTCAGCTAAAAAAGTCAAGGAAAAGAGGACTTTGCTCCTACCTGAGCACTGACATTTCAGGTCTGCCTGCTTTAGTCCATGATTATGCCTCTCTGATGAAGTGACATATGGATGCAGATCACGAAAACAAGACCCCTACAATGTGAGCATTTGGTCACATTTTGGTTTGCTCATGAGATGCCGACAAAAATCTCTTAAACACAGAAGTTGACTTCAAGCACTGTAATTTTCTGTTTTTGCTCTGCCACACTGCTCTATCCCCAGTATAAAGCAAATGAGGAAAAAAAATTAGAAGAGAAATGAAAAAAAATGAAAAAAAGCAAGCTTGGGAGCACTTTTTATCACATTCCCCTCTGACTTGCTCGTGGGGAATACAGCAGTGTTTTTCCCTAGTTCTGTACCTAATGAAACTCTTGTCATGATGCAGGGATTAATCTGATTATTTATTATTTGCATTAGGATGATACCATCTGCCCTTCCTTCCCCTCTCTTCTCTTCTCTTCCTCCCTGAATGATTAAGGACCTGTTGTGTTCAGCAAGATGGGCACTGTGTTAAGAAAAGGTGGTTATCCCTGTTTCAAGGAAGGGAAGTGAGGTGGGGAGAATTTAGGGATTTAGCTGGAGTTTGCCTAAGCACAGCCAAAAGCATCCTATCCATTTCTGTGGGCTGTGTATCAGGCCCTAAGCATAAGCCTGCTCTGCATAAAACATCACTGTGAGATAGAGATTTAAATTGGCTCCAAAATAGCCGAGGGTCTGAACTGCAGCATCGACACCTGAGGAGAGGCTAGTTCTGACTGCTCAAGCAGACTGGTCATCCCAGCTTGGTGCTGGTAAACTGAGGTCCTGCAGCCTCCTCATTCAGAGCTGGCTCAGTGTACAGCACTCCAGGCTGTGTCAAACACAAATGCCCAGGATAACCTCCCTCAACTAGCACAGGAAGCCGTAAAATGAGAAAATAATGTTTTCAATCATAATATGTACTTTACCACCATCCTGTCTCAAAGTACATCTGCCACGCTGACAAAACAGGGTTTGGGATGAATGGTAAATAAGAACATTGCTTTCAGCTTTGCCTGTTCTCTGCTGTATTCGCTGTTTCTCTTAACGGGTCTAAAATTGCAGTTTATGAGAGATGACTGAGAAGGGACCTCATCAATGTCTTTCAGTGTCTGGAGGGAGGTGTCAGAGGATGCACCAGGCTCTGCTCAGCGGTGCTCAGCAGTAGGACAAGGGAAAATGGGCACAAACTAATGCACAGGAAGTTTCACCTGAACATGAGGAAGATCTTTAATATAAGCATCCTTGAAAATCTGTGTCTTTTGTGCACTTAAAAATGAAGTGTCTGTGCATATCTGACACCCTTAACTGTTGAAGTATTTTGCTGCCATTACTTATTGACAGTGATGCTCCAAGAAAAATCTAGCACTAATAACCCTTTTTGCCCAGTGGGGATGCTGACTTTCACATGGTTAGAAGTCCATGAGCTGATGACCAGATCCCCACAGTCTCCCCAGATACATCCTACTCTACTTAGTAGACTGGTCTTGTCTTGCCACTTGCTTACACGAACAACATGCTGCTGTTACCAGCATTTACCGCTTAGGTCTGAGCCTGACATTCTTCAAGGAAATGAAGGGAAAGGGCTTACTCACCCCAATGCTCTTCATGTAACAAGTATGACAGAGCTTATATGCCTCAGAGACAAAGAAGGATCTACCCAGGCAACAAGAAAATTTTGTCAGAAAGCAGGTATTTGTCAGGCTGTGAAATAAAAGGCTCATCTCCACACACACACAGAGAAGCCCAGAGCATAATAATGGTGAGGAAGGGGCACCCAAATAACTTCAGGGAAGAAATGAGCCCCTCTCATGCCTCCTCCCAGGGGTGCCAATAAGGAGCATCACCCCACCCTAGTGAGTAACAGGAGCTGCTTTCTGGACCACGTCAGGGACAGAGAGAGGTCAGAACCCAGGGACACATTATGAGTGTTTTGGGACAGGATGGAACTTATGGGATATTCGGAAGGAGTAAGAAAACTAAAAAGGTGGGAAAGGGAGGATCAAAGTGGTTTGGGAGAGCCAAATATGGGGAAACTGAAGGAAAAGGGGATAAACCAGTCAGCTGTGCATAAATAGGACTGGCTAGTGCTCTTGTGTTTGGGATGGTGTGTGCAAGGTGTCTGTACCACCCTGGAGGGGGGCTGCAGCCTCAGGTCTTCCTGAGGTCTTCCTAGGACCAGGTGCCAGAAACATGAGGGAGATTGGGATTCACAGCTACTGGTCAGACTGAGTGCCTGAGCCCAGATACTGGTGGATACACATTTGTCACCCTGACCAGCCAGAGAGGGGACATGATGGGCTGTGGGTGCTGAGTGTGTATGTGCAGAGTGTCTTTGAGGTGCATGGATCTGGATGCATCTCTGTATAAATACATCCATGTTTGTGTGCCTGTGTGCCTGCAGGGAATACATGCTCTGTCTCCAGACTCGTGGGACCTCTGGTGTGGATCTGTAGCAGTCTCAGCTCTCCCAGGCTGCCGAATTTGGTCTTTCCCTAGCAATATTTTAAAGCCACTAAAAATGCAGGTGTGCCATATGCAACAAATTCAGGGATCTCAGTATTCAGAGTCAGACTTTGGAGGTTTGGAGAGGCTACTGTATCGTAATGCTCTGTTTGATAAGCTTTGCCAGCCAGATCTGAGGAAAGGAAGGAGAAAAGGAGGTACCTTTGGACAGTCCTGCCAGGCAGATGGACAGGGGAGCTTTTCTTTTCAGTTGAATGATCCCAAGCACAATTGCAGGGAACAGTTTATGGTGCAAAAGGAAAGATAATAAGAATCTAATGTGGAGGAAATTTTCAGATTAACAACTGTCTTCTCACTCTCTCCACAGGCTGATATTGCTTGGTGCTTTCATTTTCTGTTACGCTTTACATCCAAGCAGACTGTGATCTCTCTTGATGAAGGCACTGAGACAAAGAGCAGTTGGGTGCCTAAATATCTCTGAATATCTCTATGGACATAGCTCTGAAGACCCTGAGCATTCAAAATTCAAAATGGGGTTAGATTCCTCCAGCTGCAGAACAATAACTTTTATAGCCCTTTTCCCCAGACAGTCTCAAAGCCTAGAGTTTGAGACTATAATGAGAAGTTTAGAGCAATTGAAGTCTCTTATTTCATATTCATCTGAATGAGGACAGCCTGGATCCTGGGATATCTCACTTTTTCGTTTAAATAGCTAGACATTTTTTATCTATGAAAGGGCCTTGAGTAAAGTAAGGCCTTGTGCTGAACTTGAAGACATCAGGGATGGTTTAAGTTATACCTATCAGATTCAGAGGCTTAACTTTACCTAATTTCTGGATCTCACTGGGATTTAGGCAGGAGTTAGCCAACTCACTGTTCAAATTTAGGGGTGCCCAGGGCATGTTTTCAGGGTAAAAGCATAGAGACCAAGAGATTTATTATTCCCATGGATTAAAAAACTGAAAGGTCATGTGGTTTAGATGACAATTTGAGAGCATCTTTGGCACCAAATTCCTTGTTTGAGAGTGTTCCTGAAAAGAATTTATGAGCAACGGAGCAATGGGCTCTGCAGGCACTGTTTGCAATTGGAAACGGTTTCATCTCACCTAGTTTTTCCCATTCCATCAGGTAGCACTGAACCTGGACTCCTTCCAGTGACAGAGGTAAGCAGAAGGGACTCCTTCTGCAAGCTATGCAGCATGAATTACCTTCTTCATGGGTCTGTCTCTCTCCTATAAGAAGGAAATTGGATGCTTGGTTTAAAATAAGAACAGGGAAGAAAAGATGGACCTCACCTGGACCTCGCCTGGCACCACACTCTTTCCTCCCAAAGCTCTATCCTAACTAGCACTGAGTTTAAACCATAGAAAACTCTGGGAACTGACCACTCATTTCAAAATCTTATTCTATAATTGGAAGATGTTCACTAGCATGATGCAGCTTGTTAATTATGAAGCATTAAACATACCAGGCCAGATTTTGACATCTTGACAATGATGGCAATCTTGTATACAAATAGTCCTGCTGTAATAAATTGGACCATTTGTGTAATGGGATCTACCCAAGGCTACGAGTGACTCTGTGAATCCAAATCTGACACCTAATATTTATAACAGGGGGTTAGATGACTCAGGGCTTCGTAACAAAACAGAGAGTTTTTCAGCCGCCGGCTACCTGCTTTAATCTCACCGCTGTCAACCGTGACAAAAAGTCAGCACCACATGACAGCTGTTCAGAGACATCCTAATGAGCGGGTGATGTCGGAGGTCCCGGTGGACATCACCCCGGGAAGCAGAGCTGCGCCCCGGCCCCCGTGCTGGCAGCCGCAGCGGAGGAGCGCTGGCCTCCGGGTCAGGGTCGGAGCATGTCGGGTGGCACAAAGAAACCGCCATCCCGCGGCATCTGCTCCGGGAGAAAGCCATGTCTCGGCACTCCGGGCACAGCGAGGACACAGCACCCCATCAGCATGCACAACCAAAAATATTCCCTCCCCCCCAACAACTTTGGCTCACCAGTGAGGCCTAAACCATGTATTCTTCAGGGAGCACAGCAAACCCGGAGACCATAATTAAAATATGTTAATCTACACTGGGCACTTACCCATGGATAAACACTTCCATTTGGCACAGTTTCCTGCAATCTTCTGAGATTTGTGACTGATCTCAGAACCCCACTCCTTTCCCTTTTGGCATTTTTAGTCTTACTTTTGAGCCAAAAAGAAGGAAATAAATAAAAATAAATAAAATTTGGAGTAAAAGAGAGAGAGAGGAAAAATGACACCTTTTTCCCTCATAAGCTTTGTAATTCCAGTTAGTTTTTACTGGGGGTGGGGGAATGCTGTCGCTAAGCTATGTGTTCATTACAGCCAGGGGGAAAAAATGAGGTTGGCTCCCAGTTTTGCTTATGTTGTTAAAAGAGCCTCTGAAGCTGCAGTTCTGGAACAGGTCTCCTCTTTCTTTGAAAGCATGCTGTTTGATAGACTGTCATTTGTCCCCTCCTTTCAGAAGAGCCAGCTGGCAGCTAAGTGCTAAAGCCAGTGACTTGCATGTGTTTTTCTGACATTTAACAAATGGGAACAGCTTGCAAATCTGCATTAACTCACTCTGTCTCACAAATAATCATCGGCTACGCGGTGTAGACATTCGAACATTAGCGCAAACACAAAAGGGAGCGGGAGTCTGTGGGAAAAACAAGTTGGCAAATAAAAGATGTTTCACTAAGGGACAGATAAAGCTTTTAGGTTTAGATGGAGGGTTTGGATATAGTTCCTGAAGATGGGGGGTGCGTGGAGGTATGAGAAGAGAGTGGTGAAGGGAACTAATCCTCTCCCTCTATCCGCACGGTAAGCTATCGGATTTGCACCTGAAATTATAGTGTCTCTCCCCACCATTCACAAGTGTTTATCACTGGAGCATTTTCATTCTGCAGCCTCCACCTGAAGACAGTCTGAGGAAAATACAGAAAGTGCACCCAGTGCCAAGTCGTTTCCTCATCAGTGTTTCTGTGTGGGAGCTTCTGGATGTCCCCAGTTTTTTCTCTTTATAAATTAACATAAGATTCTGCTACTAGCATAATAAATGCTATGGGATTGTTCAGGTAATAAAGGAACATGGATAAACTCAAAACACAATCGGTTCTGAGGCTAAAATATAGAACACAAAACATTTAATATCTAGGCTTCTGTCAGAGATTTGGACTTTTCCCTTGAAAAAGAAATACATACTTAATTCCTTTAGCCTCTCTGAAAACTATAGCCACAGCTTTCAGGACTGAAAGACAAATCCAACTGTTATTTCATCTTAACCTCTCTTTATTTCCCCCTCCTGGAGACTGAGAAAGGCTCATGCCCAAGTAACAAGGTGGACATTTTCCTCTGGTGTAAGAATACCCCTTTCCTTTGTTGGTTCACACTCTTACAGGCAATGGGGACAAATGAATCTCACATAAAATTAGGGGAGAACCTCAAATACAGACTGTGTGAGTTTGTGGTGATCATCTTCCTTTGAAATAACACTCCAGCCAGGACTCCAACATTTAGACCAAAACACCTCTCCTACTGAATCTAAGTCCTGTGCCGGGGAGTCATCACACACTCATGGCACCTGCAGGTACACCTCCTAAGGCTGTGAGTACTGGGGCAGAATTGATGCCCCTTCTTGGACAAAAGAAAACCCCCACAACAATGGGACAGTTATGATTTCCAGAAAGTACCTGATGGATTTGAGTGCAATTAAAAATCGTTTTGCCTAGTGGAGTCAAAATACTTTGCACTATTGGTAGCTGGGAAGGAAGCATGCCTTGGCTGCCTCACCTAGCACACTAACATTTAAGAAAATGTTGGTGTTCAGAAAAAGGGTGGCTGCACCTGTATTTCTGACCTAATTTAACCAAGATGATATAAACTATATACTGTACCACTTTATCCCAGAATTCTCCTACCCCACCCTAGCTGCATTTTAAAATATGGATTATATGCAAATCTTTAGTTATCTCATTAATCCCAAGAAAAAGAAGCTTGGGATAAAATCTTGTACCAGCTTTTCCACTAGGCAAAAGTCAGGAGCCTGTAAGATCCTGTGAGGACACAGCCCTTCTGGAACTTGCCTGGTCTGTAGGCAAAGCCTTAGTGTACTCAGGAAATTGTAGACAGCTGAACCCCTCTTCCACTGGTAGCAAAAGCAGCCCCATATTTTCCTGGGTGTTCAAAGCCTGTCCCAGAAAGAGCAGCAGAGCCATAGGTGCTGGATGGCTTGTCTCCCCTCAGCTGAACATCTGCAGGCAAGTTTTTTTGGGAGTTAAAGATTCAGGTTTCATTGAATCAGCAACCTGATCTAGTGGGTAGCATCCTGCTTACAGCAGGGAACTGGGACTAGATACTCTCTGAGGTCCCTCCCAACCCAAACCATTCTATGATTCTAGGCAAATAAAGACGTATTATTTGTGCTCAGCTGTGTTCCTCCTTTTCCCTCATCCCCCCATAATATATAGCCTACTCATAAAAAATCATCTGGTCATTCCAATCAGCTACAGGAAGTTCAAGACCGTAACTGATAAATTGTATGCACCATCTCTAATTACTCTGTCATCTGTTTTCTCTCAAGTACTGGGCAATTTCAATGAAGCCTTAAGTAGGGAACTCAAGTCATACTTCCTTGTCACATATGCACTGTACTTTGTTTGCCTCTCTGAAATATAAGCACTGCCTTTTTTCCTGTAACATCCGTATTTCTTTTTACTACTTCCCTCTACATACTTCTCTCTCGTTCTTTCTTTCTCTCTCTCAACACTTGGCAAGTTTATTCCTGAAAAAATATCCATCTGTAAAAAATAAATAGAACAATAACACCTTGTAGGCATGATGTAAGTGTTGCTTGGGTTTTATTTTTGTACTGATACTTATATATTTAATTAAACACAGTCCTGGCAGCTTTGTAATTGCTTAAGAGTATTCTAACAAAAGCCTAACTGCTGAAGTGGGCAGAATTGCATATTCCTTCATTTTTCTTGCTCTCCTTTAGCACATTCTGTGCAGTGCAGTAGTGAGTGTATGATTTACTATTGTCCTGGAACAATCTCTGCAAAACCTTACTTCTGATTCCCCTCCCCACCTCTGCCTGTTCATACATACATCTACACATTTTGTGTCTGGAGTGGTCCCAAGGGAAGATCTGATTCACCTTGTAAACTACCTGAAGTCAGTGAAGTTTCATCATCACGGATCAGTTTGGCCCCTTCAAGCAAAGCTCTGTAGTGGTTACAAAATATATATGAAGCAACCCAAAAGGTATTCTCTTCCAGATTATGAAGCAGCAGATCAGGCAGACAGATGGAGCAGCAGGCAGATACGAACAGATAGGATTTTCTCTCAGAAAAAGAAATGGCAAATACTTCCATGGCTGAGCTCAGCGCAGTGTAGCTTTGGAACAAATATTTGAAAGGAATTTCAGGGGCTTGGAGGCAAGTTGCAACTAAAAAACCAGATTTTACCAACTGCAAGAAAGAGGAAAGTGTTCTCAGCATACTTGTGCCAGGTGCAGCTCACCTTGACCCTCTTGATGCTACAGAACAGAACTGGCCAACAGATAAAACCAGTGTGTGACTTCTAAAGATGCTGGGGTGCATCTTTATAAAACACCATGGAACAAAATAAAAACTACCCAGAAGTTTACTTCTGAGCAACCTTTATGCTAGAAAAAAGTAATTCCCAGAAAACAGCTGGTCAAAATCAGGAAGTGCAGGGTAAAATTCACATTCAAAAGTTTCACACATGGTCTCATTACCAAAGCCAAACCTTTTGGTGCAAAGCTATTATGCAAGAGCAAATCTCAGTGATGAGATCAATGCTAGAGCTATTCCTGAAACTTTGTTTTTGTGAAAAATGTTCCTGCTCACAGGGGCTGCCATGAAACTAATGAATGGACTTTGTCCTCCAGGAGAACTTGTCCTGTGCTCAAGGAGTTTTAGATCAGGCCCAAAGCTGTTGGTTTTCTGTGATGAAGTTTGCTACGGACAGGCGAAGAAATATGAAGCAGCAGACACAGAATGACCTTTCCTAAGGAAAAGTTAGGCCTAGGTAACAAAGTCATTCCCTACTAACTGTGAGGATCATTTAACACTTTATAACATTTTTACATGTGTGTTTCCAACCTTAATGTCATTCATGGTTATTTGTATAAAGATATCACAGGAACGTTTGGGTTTGTTTTTTGTTGTGGTGGTTTTTTTGTTTGTTTGGTTTGGTTTTTGTTGTTGTTGTTGGATAATCAGAGACACCAAACAAATATTTGGAGGGTTTAGAGCTCAATGACACAGAATACCTCAGAGACAAATCGTTTTAGATACTTTTAGAAAAGACCTAGAGGCATTTTTTTTTTTTTTTTAAGAGAATAAGAATCAGCCTAACCTTTGCATGTACATTGAGCGACAATATCGATCCGCAAACCTCCAGGGACAGCTTACAGGCAGAAGAGGTCAGGAAGAAATGCTCCCCATTGCACAGCAGGGTGTTCATCGGGAGGAACCATGGAGAGACATTTGTTATTCACAATTTCCTGGAAAATCTCACTGACCTCGCCAGTGCTACTCTTTGCTGTAAAAAATTTATGTGGGGAATGAAGCCAAACCAAAGCACCAGATTAAACTACTGAGCCTGGGACCAAATGGGAGAGGTTACCCAGCACAAAGAGAACAACACGTTTGAGGTCATGCTATAAAGTCAGACCGAAAGTCCAAAATCTGCATCCAAATACTTTTAAATATCCAGGTAGCCACTGAAATATCATTCTTATAGATGGAAATTCCTCTACTAGTTACTTTTGGAAATAGATTGCTGTTTCTGGAAACTAGAACAGAAAAAACAGGGCTGCTGCAATTGAGCTGTTGCTTCTTTAGACCTGGTCCCTACCTCTTGCAGCCTTTCCTCCAGAAAATGTAAAAATTGCAAAAAAAAAATCAAAAAGTAACATGCAGGCATTTATGGCTATGCAGGCATGTGTTTGCATGTATGTGAAAGAGACAGATGGGGAGAGGATTCCTGACCCAGAAGTGTGATTAAATCCAAAGCAGGTTGATAAAGGATCTACTGTAGTAGGATGTATTAAAAAAGAGAGTTATTGTATCTTCTGAACTGATCAAGGTGATAAAGTAACTGATCACACAGAGGAACTGCTGGAACTGCACCCAATTCTGCTCTATGAGTAAACAGAGTCCTGTGGCTTATTCAAGAGGCTATAAATTTAAGCTTAGTATTTCAGGTCTATATCTAAAGAGTGACAGAACCTCATATCTCCTGATTCATCCAGAAAGAATGCATCATCTTTTTGTACCAATCTAATCAGAAACACTTTTGCCACATCCATTTTTCTTTTTTAAGTCAAAAAAAGGCACAGAAGAGATTTAGTTTCGGGTTTTCTTTTTTTTCCCTCCCTTTCCTCCTTGATATGGAAAAAATAAAACCAACCTCGACTTTGCTAAGCCTCTGACACAGATACCCTCACTACTCATCTCACAGCAGAGCAACTCGTTCCAACCCTGTGCTTTAAGTACCATCTAGTGGTTACAAACATATTTGCATTTCTGTTGTCGGAGGGTCTTTTGATTCAGATACCTCATCTTTTCAGAGATTAACTCGTCTTATCATTTTCTGAAATGAAATAAAAAGAAACACTCTTCCATTTATTATTCTTTCCCTTTCTTGAAAGAAAATCTTAATGTCTTTTTACTTACATCATCTCAGTTCCACTGCAATACTTAGCAACTTCAGAGAAAACAGAGCTCAAGAAAAATCTAAATGTGTTTTTATTCCTTTTATAGATAGAAAATAAATGTCAACACATGATCCTGCATTACCCTTTTTTTTTTTTTAAGATTTTTCCATTAAGAGTTCAACACATATGTCTCTGAATATGCATTTGAGAATTGGCCTTCAACTTGAGCCATTTATTATTTTTGAAAGTACTGCTCCATCTATCTGCCTATCTTATATTAATATCTCTCTTTGTGTGTTCCCCTTTCCATATTGCCTGCCATCTGTTACATGATCGCTGAGAGATAAGCCTGGTTCGCTTGTTTGATTAGTTATCTTGCTTTCTGTGTCAGTGGACATTGGTTAAATGTACCCATTGTGTCGCCCTCCTGATACCAGCAAAGTTACACCGTAAACAGGGAGAGGTGACCTCCTCTTTTCCAGCAAATCTATGTGATTCTCTTCCAACACAAGCCTCCAAATGTCAGTTAAGTAATCACAGTCAGTCCCCTTTAAACAATGGTTTGAGAGAAATTAGATTTTGTCTCATTCTAAAATAGACATTTATGACAGATTAAATGAAAATTTTTAAGACACCTGTCTTCTCCCTGATTACAAAGGTTCCTCATCGATACAGGTCAGGTTCCTTGCCATCGACCTCCAGTGATGGTCCAGCTCCTCATAAAAGAGCCTTCAGGAGACTCTCCTCTGCCTGACTGGCAGCCTGGGGCAGGAGGGTACCACAGCGCTAAAAGAGCCTGAAATCAGGAAGGATGAGCTGAGTCCTTGCGAGCTTCGGCTCTGCTGATGTGCCTTGAGAGCCAGTGCAGCTCCTGGAGTGAGGGGATGATGCTGTTCCAAGCTCCAGGACTGCTCCAACAGCTCCCCAGGAGCCACAGGCAGTGCTGTAAGGACAGCCTAAACACCAGCCTGGGCATAAACATCTCTAGGTGTCTAAATTCAAGTGTTTTATTTACACACAATATCCCACTCAATACTTCAGTCAGCTAAAATTTGGCAAGACAAACTCCACCACAGAAGGTTACTAATTTCACCTTGTAAGTCTAACTGGCACGTGATGTGAGAAAAATAAAGACAATAAAACATTTATCATTCTCACACTGCCTCAGCACGGGTTATTACCCTCTCTGAGTTTCTCCCCACAAACATTCAGTTTGGTGTTTGTCACAAGTGATGGAGCAGGATCCCATAAAGAAGGTCCTGCTGCTGATGGAAAATGTTCCCCTGGTTCTCAGTCCCAGCTGCTTAGGCCCTCTCCCCCACAATGGAGATTTCCAGCCATATTTGCATATAGCCATACTCTTACTCTGGAGATACGAAGAATATGTGCATGGGAAGAATTCTTATATGACAGTTTAAAAAGTCAGTTAAGTTCCTAACTGAGAAAAGCATCATTTAACTACTTTCCATTTGACAAAATTTAGAGATTCCCCCTTTTCCTGATAGAATACTGCTCATGCTGCTTGTATCACACATCATAAATTGCTGCCTAATGTTGAGCTGTGAATTTTCATCCTAGAAATTCTGCTGGAGACATTTTGACATGAGCACAAGATTTATTGCTGGGCAGCCAGTAGATCTGACGTCTGTGATGACAGATATTCTTTTTTCAAATGAGTATAATGACACTGGAAAGAACAGGATCAAACTTAATGTCCCTGAAGCCTTTTTCTGTGAGTTGCAGATGTACCCGCATGCAGATTTCTGAGGAATCCCCATCAGCAGAAGCAGGGGAATCACACAGGGTTATGGGAAAAAGAAGAATGTACACATTTGTTTCATCAGGCAAATGCATCTTGCCCGCAGGGGTGGGGAGGGCAGGAGGGTGGAATGTGGAGACCTGGACTGCAGCTAGTGGATAGATCCTGCTCTTACAGGCGAAGATATGGCACATCCGTGGGCTACAGCACATTTCTGTTACGTTACCCAGAGCGAATAGTTTATTACGTATCATTACCTCCGAACAACAGATAATCAATTTGGATGTGTCCTTATTTACCTGGACAAACACTGGAAGGCTTTGCAATTTAATGGCCTAACTGTTTGTTAGAACAAATAGACCTATTCAATTCTGAGATCACAGTCAATCTGACGGTTTATAGCTGGTTGGTTTCTGCTTTTGAACTGTGAAACCCTGATTTGTTTTCAAGGTGTAAAATTAGCAGTAACATTTTCACATGCTAACGGATAAGTCCCTTATTGAAACATATGACTGCACTTGTTTGCTGCAGAGTGAAAATAGCCTTGCTCAAAAACCCAGCACAAAGCCTATGGCCTGCCTGAATTTCACACAAGCCCTGAAGTGATACCAGGTGTGAACCGGCCCAGACACCAGCTGTCTGCTCAAGAGTAAATTTCAGCTATTAATTTACAGGCTGGAGCAGGAGGTTTTCCACTCATTATTAAATTATATTATTTGTATACAGCTCCACAGAGTAGCAACAGAGTGCTTGAACCAAGCATGGGCATTTAAAACAGTAATTCTCTGAAATTATGAGCCTTGGTAAATCATTCCAAACCCTGAAAAGGGGTGTTAAATCATCTCCCATTGGATTAGTAATACATTCCACCTTGTAATCGCACTAGTGTAAATAAGTACGAGGTTAAAAAATGAAGGAATACCTAAACTCAAACCTCTGCCTGGAGATCCTTGAACCCAAAAGAGTGAGAATAGCATACAAGGAAAGGAAAAGCAGTGAGAGGAGAAAGTGCATTTTACCATCTTAAAGCATTGGTTATTTTCTTCTGTTTAGCTGGGTAGGCCAAACTAAATTCTCAGAATCAGAGAGCCAAGATAAATTTTGAAAATATCAAACCAGACTTCAGTGAGAGAGTTGAAGATGGAGAAAGAAAATGTCTTGGCAAATTAAACATCCTATAAATCTGGCCAGTGTGGAACGAGTTGCTGTTTCCAGTACAAACACCACCTTATCCAGCAATTCTCAGCATTAATCTACTTGAGAGACCTACTGGAGTTCAGACTTATAAAAAAGACATCTATTAGGATGCACTGAAAAATATACGTGGAGTGTATGTGGTAAAGGAGATCCTGTAAATACACAGTGATGTTCAAAGAGGATGCTTCAAAATGGCATGTGGGTGTTCCCAGCACTCTGTCTAGAGGACAGCTGCACCCAGATATGCAATTTATCTGCACCTATCTGCATTTTTCATTGTTTTTCTTTAACTTGAATACCATTTGCTCCCATGAGGAAAGATAATTATACAGTAATACTATTACTCCTGGGCTTTGCTCCTGCCCCTTTTTATTTAAAAGTCCAGTGTCTTTTAATGTCTCCACATAAAATAGGTTCTATAGTCCCCTGTTAATTTTAATTTTAATAGTCCTTCTCTGTAGCCATCCATTTTGGATTTGCCTTTTTGTAGCCATTAGTGCCTGTAAGCTACTGTTAGACTTTTTTTGTACTTGCCTTTCCTGTAGTTGCATCACTGTAATGATTCACAGACATCACACAACTTTTTCCCCTCCCCCAATAACAACTGATGATGTCTCTTTTTAAATCAGCAGTGGCTAAGTTACAATTCCTTCTAAGCTCATGAATGATACCACAGAACTGGTTCAAAAGGAATCCTACCAGCAACCTGATGGAAAGTCCACACTTGACACAATGTTTTTATAAAGTCCATTTACATTTTGGTTATCTCACCTTTGGCCATGCTGAGATGGGTTACTTTTTATTTAATAAATATTCCCTTGAACTGTTCCCTTAAATCCCACTTAAAACATAGAAATTACATATTACAATTTTCTGAATTGTGTGTTATTTAATCACCAACCTACAAAGAGCAGATGCCTTATTGGATACATCACAAACACCTCAAGGAGGTGAGATCTGTGAGAAATAAAACCCCACACAACGCACAGAACACAACTGCCCCAGTAGCTCTAACTTGTAGGGGGGTATCCATGGACACAGGGTGCTTCACTGACATACTCAATTCCCAGTAATGCCATTAACATCCTGTTTAAAGGCTAGATCACCTAATAGGAAAGCTAACGCAACTGTCACTTAGACTTTGCCATCAAAGAGCTTCTAAAGCCTTAGATTTTTTTTGTTGACAGCTCTTGACATAAGTGATATTTTTTAATCTTTTACTGCATTTTCAATTGAAGGTTTTCATAAAATGGCAGAAAAAAAGCCACAATGAATCCTTTTCCTTATTACCATTAACACTAATATTATCATTATCATTATCTGATACAGAAGTGAGTTCTTTAGCTTTTTACTAAGGCTTCTTGCCTCTTTATAGCTGTGAATTACATAGGACAGGCTTTTATTGGAGGTCCTGAATAGACTTAGAGAAACATTTTTGGACCAGGGTGCTAGGAGAATTTATTCAGTGAGTTCCAGGGATCCATCTTTAAATTAACTGTGTCTTTATAGTACTAGAATTCTGCTGTTTCATTACTGACATAGCTTAATTGCTTCACAATCAGGGGAAAAAAAATAGAAATAAGAAGAAGAAAGAAGAAAGAAAAGCAGAAAATACCTGCCTGACTTAACCACATTAAGCAGCATGGTGCAGAATATAACTTAACAGTCCAGTGAACTGTCAGTGGCAGAAGTAATTGGAAATTGGTGGGATAGTTCTCTATGTGATGCGGATAGGAGTTTTTCATGCCTGTTTTTAATGGGCAAATAGCTCTCAGGGCAGCTTCATATTCTGTCATTAATTTGTAAAGATCCTTTATAACGTAGAAAAGTTAAGATAGCAAAAAAAAAAAAAAATCCAATTACATGTTTAATGACTTGGCATTTGTGGTAATGCTATCTAGCACTAATTCACCTGTTAGAAAACAGTCTATCTTTTAGTCCCTGGGGTTAATAGAGTGCAAAAGCCTAGTCTTATCTGAGGGTGGGAGAAAAATGAGTAATTTTTTTCCTACCAATAAGAAAGAAAAGCAATGACAAAATTGATTATGAATTTTCAACTTGCTTTTTTGAGCTTAGCACTTCTATTTATTATTAAATACTTTTTAAAAGAAAATAACAGGTTTCTAATTGCTGGTGTCTGACTGTTCCCCAGGATTTTGCAGAGGCACGTGGGACTTTCTTCCCTTTGTAGCCAACATGAGCACCCACTGGAGTGAGGCTTATACCCATATCATGTCACGGGGCTGCAGCGACGATGCTGCAGAGCCTGTCCTTGAGATCAAGGCCTGCCTTACTTCCATATGGAAATGGGATCCGTAATATATATGGTTTGATCACTCAATAGATGGATGCAAGGATTTATCCCGGCCTCAGCTGCATGCTCATAACTACACTGAAATCAGCAGCGGATGCTTAAATGGGACTAAGAGCAGAATTTGTTCCACAACAGCAAAGAAATACAGCTTATGCAAACATACATATTCATTTTCATGTCTCCCTTTATCAGTCACTGCTTTATTTGCATCTCACCCTGAATAAAAGGTTAGAGAAGGCATTTGGAATGAACGCTCCCATTTTAAAACATTTAAATAGTCTGCAGTATAAATTGCGTATTCTAACTGACTGCTCTGGTGTGAATTTCTGAGTCGACTGAAAGGAAGAACGGCAGCATTTGCTGTGTTTATGCAACAACTTCTTTGCTTAATACCAGATTTGTCTGTGTCACAGCTAAACCAGGATTAGCAGCAGAAATACTAAATTATGTTACAATTCATACACTTAGTCTAGCCCATGTAAAACATGGAAATACTGTAATGTCAAACAAACAAACAAACAAACAAACAAACCAACCAACCAACCAACCAACCAACCAACCAACCAACCAACAAAAAAACCAATTGTCATCAGTCCAGTGTGTAAAACCAGGAGTTTAAAGATAAGGTCTGTCTAATGCTGGAACACAAGCCCTGAAATCAAGACTTATCACCCCTGTTCCTAACTCAGCTTGTGGTTCTTCTGGCTGGAGATGGCTAATGAAGACTGAATACTGAGCATCCAGACTAACGAAATCCAGTGAATTCTGTAGCCTTGGGTTTTCCGAGCAGGAACCCCCACAACTTGTACCTGAACACTTTAGGGTCAGTTACGGTTTTATCTTTAATGCTGGTTGGAGAAGAAAACATTGAACTTCCTGTTCCCAGTTTCCCAGCACCTTTCCTCTGTGGCACTGAAGCTACAAAATCCAACACACACTGAAAAACCTGTACATGTCTGGTACTTGAAGAATTAACACTTGTGGAGGTTACAGAGAAAATACATAAATCTCAGCTAAAGGAGGGGATTCACCCTATTTAATATTAGCTTATAAAAGCAGGGTTTAATACACGTATGTCATCTAGGTTCCTTTTACAAGCTTTTTGAGAAGGGCAGGACTGAAAATGGTGGTACATCCTGACCTCACACAATTATTGAAGGTGAGTGTGATTGTATTGCTCTTGAATATTACTGTCTCCTTCCCTTGACTCTAACGCAAGGGAAACTAGGCAGAATAATGTATCCCAACATGGCAATTTAATTTTAAAGAAAATAACAATCTTTTGTTTATGGCCTGAATCCTTATTTGGATTTAGATGCTATGAAAATGCAGTCTTCTGTAACTGGATGGATGGATGGATGGATGGATGGATGGATGGATGGATGGACGGACTTAATTTTGTCTTTATTGTATGGTCAAAACCTATGTTTGTGGGTTTTATGTTTATGGGGTTTTTTTGTCTGTTCTGTTTTGTTGGGGTTTTTTTGGTTTTTTTTAAAGTTGTTATTATTGTTGCTTCTTATTTTGAACAACCTAAAAGAGATGTTCAGCTGCTTTGGGGAAGCATGGGGTGCAGAGTCAAACTTGTTTTCCCTAAGTTAGTTGAAAGTGATGTGCCCTCATTCCCATGGCAAGGAACATTTCCTTTAGTGCAGCTGACAAGTTTTTCAAGGTGTTTCTGCACATCCTGTAGGGAAAGCAAATTGTCATCAAAATTGAAAATTCAGAATATGGTGGTTTTTTTTCCCTGAAGGTCCTTAGGGCTCTTGAAATGCTAAGTAGAAAACTGAGCTCAATGCATATGGAGGAGATTTTCATATTTTAAAAGTCAGACAGAGTGTCAGCCGGCAGACGCAGCAACTCCAAGAATCTTCAAAAAGGCAGAAGCAGGAAAGTTTACTGCTTGTTCGGCGGACACATTATTTTAGCCTGTGTTCTGCAGATTGAGAGGCAGATTGCCTAGGGTCAGAGGGTGACCCTGCCCTGCAGCATGAGCATTATTCCTTCTCTTTTTTTTTAAGTGCAAATTTACATTTGGCTGCAACCTGCCTCCTTAATGATGGATCAGCCTTTTGTGCAGGTATAAGCTCTGATTGATGGGGCACGGCGATAGGAGAGGAGAATGGAGAAAACAAGTTTATAAATTTGACATAAGATTTGAATTGCAGCAGGAACTCTGCCAGTCTCCTTAGGCATAAAATTGGACTGGCTGGAGATATGTACTGCATGTGTGATGTTTCAGCACTTATTGCTTTCATTATATCTTTACTTACTCAGTTAACAGACTACTGAACTTTCAAAATCTAGCAGACTGGGTTTTTTTGAAAAATAAATTTTATAATGGGGGGCAGGGGAGAAAGAACTGAAAAACCTAAAATTATGTAACTACATGCTAGGACTTGTTCTGAGGTAACTGAATACAATTTACTTGATCTCACTGAAGTTACACTGATTTTCTTTAGGTGATGACCTGACTCAGGTATTCTTGTTTGGCTTTAGCTTTTTCTTTTTTTTCCCTTCTGAATTGGCTGTGTTGACATTTCATGTTTCCTATTATTATTATTCCTTCCCGTTCTTTGTTTTGGGAATTATATGGGTTATTGACTAAACAGCATTAGAAAACTAAAGTTAATGGGCCAAACTCTTCCCTAGTGCAACTTTATTGAGCTCAAGTTCTACAGAGATGAATGAGTTCAGGGACTCCTCCAAAGAGAGTTATTGCAGAGGCTCATTCTATGGCAAAAAGAAAGTCCAGAGCTTTGCTGTTATTTCAATGGAAATTAAATGTTTAAAGAAATCCAGTGCTTCACATTCAGCTGATATGATGAAACCTGAGGGTACTGAGAACAAAAAGGTAAAATCATACCTTTTTTTAATGGATTAGAACAAATATTTCACTATTATCAGGAATTCATTTAATAATACTCTTGTTCATGTCTACCTATTCTCTGGAGAACTCAAGTTGTAAGGCCAACCAGAGTGCCCATCTTCTCCATCATTACATTATTCTTGGAGGGATTTTAAAGACATGGAGATGTGGTACATGGGGACACAGGTTAGGAGAGAGTTTGGCAGTGCTGGGTTAATGTTTGGACTTGATAATCTCAAAGGTCTTTTCCAACCTAAATAATTCTTTATGTTCTATCAATGGCAACTGAGGGCTGGGCTGACTGACTGGTATGACAAATGTCCCAGGAGCAAGGTGAGACTGTGAGGATCCTTAAATTAGCAAAAATGCAGCACTAATCTGTACTGGGCTCAGAGAAAACAGACCTCTATGACTGTGTCAAAATAAAAAAGGTTGTTGCTAACCAGGAGTTAGCACACCCATCTCGTGGTCTTAGTGGGGCTTGTAAAGTAGAACTTGCTGAGACAGATTGAACAGCTGGTGCTGGTAACAGCAAAAGCTGGGACTGAGTGGGTGAAGAGATGCTGGCAAGTCCTGAGTTCATCTGAGCACAAGGAATGATGCTGTTGTTTTTGGACACAAGGCTGGGGAAACAAGAACTTAAGAGGGTTTGTTGACTCGTAGGGTCACCTAATGAGAATAGGCTGGGCATACACTAGACTGTACTACTTAGCCATGGAAAAAGAGAAGAATATAAAATCAGGTGGAAAATGAACCATTTTAGGTTAACTATCATCCCACAAACCAAAGTAATTGGTGCTCCAAGTATTCAATTTGAACTTTTTGCACTACTTAGTGTTTTCTGGATCAGGATCCGCAGAGCCACCTTTGTGAGAGCCTCAGCTCTCTACAGGGGTATGTACTGCTGGCTGAACACTCTCTGTTAGACCTTGGACATCTACTCAAGGCTCCATATCATCTACATCTGAATTTGTCTCAGCACATTACAAGGACAGCTTTGTTCCAAGGCTAGAACTGTGAGAAGAATCAGTTTTTGGACCCAAGTGGTAAAATGAGGTTTGAATTTAACTTCAAAATATCTGTTTCTTGTGGATACTTAAAATCATTCAGCATCTACAATATAAGAATCAATGACCTTTTAATGCACTTACAAATAAATGTAAAACATACATTTGGGGAAGGTTTGGGAAGGTT
>VXAZ01009313.1:647-88999 GCA_013399875.1 Gymnorhina tibicen
TATGAATAAAGTGTATCCTGTGCAGCACTTATGTTCAATTCCTTAAATCTGCACAGGATGGAGTGTCACATTTATTAACACAGTTTAAAGAAAAATCTGTATTCATGTCTCTGCATTGAATGCCAATGCACAAGATTTACTGCACCTTCATGGGGAAGTAAGTGCTGGAAGATAAACATGTTGAAACTCACTCCTTTTTTGAATCTCGTCTCTTCTATCAGGCTTCCTTGGTGAGCTGTAAACAGTCATAGCATATGAACCCATTCTGCATCTGGGATATTCCCCAGGCACTAAATTGCAGTGGGCTCTTTTTCCCATAAAATTTTACCTGGTATTTCTCTAAAAATGTCAAAAGCTCTGAAAAGTGCACAAGAGAAAGAATTTAAACTATGTGTTTTCTCCAAACTAGTCCCTCAGTAGCTAGATAAAGAAATTGAGCATCTTATTGAAAAATGAATACTAATTATATCTGTGATTTGCTTTAATTCAGTGAAGATAGTTTTCAGTGTAAGACTCAACCACGTACTGCCTATGGATTTCATAAGGATAATAAAACCAAATTCAGCCAGAATACAAGTATCTAGAGGTGATGTGAACTTTGTCAAAGTTACATGAATTTTGTGAATTTTGTCCATCCATGTTCTACCATGACTTCTAACATAATGTAAATAATTCTCTGTGGAATGCTTTGACTCAAAAAAAGATCCACTGTATAGGCAAGGATAAAAAACAATCTATTAATTTAATGTGGGAGAATAGGAAAAGTGAACTTTATGAATTCACAGCCTTGAAATATGAAAAAATGTACTTGCTCTCACAGTAAGTACTCAGTTCACTGTCCACTGCTTTGGTGGACAGAATTAACAGAAATGGCTGTCTTAATGTGAATCAATAGAATATTATAGGGAAAGAATATGAAATGGGTCAGGCAAGGAAAAACACACTTATAGCATGCTTCTTGCATCTCTCCTGCTAATACCTATCAAAATGCTTTTAACGTGCAGGAATGGAGGGAGATAAGGAATGTTTTTTTCTCTCTTGAATGCATTCTGCATAATTGCTTGGGAAGAACAGAAGTTTCCTTCCTTTTTTAAAATCTAAAGTATGGTGGTAAACAAAGTGGTAAAACTGAAAGGAGAAGGTTGGCTGAATATGTTTCCCCAGTAATCCTCAAGCAATAGTTTATATTAGTAATTTTTAACATTAGTTTTTCAAACTCAGTTATAGGAAGCTATATACTTAATTTAAAGTTTACCAAGATTACTTTTCTGTTTACTGGTTAACTGTCAGCTAACAAATTGGTGCTTTTTTTTCCCCTAAGGAGCTGTTGGTTGGTGTCAGATGCAAAGTATTTCCTGTGGAGGAATATCCTTTTACTGCTGGCGTTCACTTCAGTAGTACGTTATTGCAAACATCTGGAGCTTAGCAGAAAAACACTGTCTGGATTATTTCCTAAAGCACCTCAATAAGAATAGTCTGAGCTAGAGAAATGCCAGATTAAATGAGTAACCCAAACACGGAAAAGGACTAGAGTACAGTAGCAAGAATACAAAGGTAAAAAAATGCAATTCTTTGACCTGCAGACCCTCAGTGGATTTATAGAGCCTTTATCTCAAACCCCACTCTGGCTACTGCAATTAAAAAATGATTTCTTCTGTGTCATACACCATACAGCAAAGGTGAACATTCACACGTTCGAGGCTTTACTTTTAGACTGATGAATTATCTATTGACAGACAATGAATCTCTGCCACTTCGTCCTCTACTCCCCAGATTCAAATTATGTTAAAAGCCATGGTGCAAACGAAGAGAAAGAAGCCAGAAACATAAATGGGAAAGATCCATTACTCACTGAAGAACATTGGGCTGGATTGTGTGAGTGCCAAGTAGTCCCTTGAAGTACTGACTGTTCTCCAAGTTAAGGCACGAGAAAATGCTGGTTCTGTCCATGCCTCGCTGGACTGGACCTGTAACAGACCCAAGTAGCCAGGGGCACTAGTTAGAATCTTTCAAATTATAGAAAAATACTCCCATATTCCCCTTCTAAATTCAGATAATTACAAATTTAAATCTATGAGCTTTCCAACTTGCTGAAGTCATCTGTTACTCATTTAGACATTAATGCTTTTACATATGACATTTTTACTGTTATTACTTTAAACAATATTCTGTATGAAACAACCTCCTTGTGAATTTCCACCATTAATTTACCTGGTATCTGTTACATCATTTCCTGTAGTCTCTTAGGACCTATGACCTATCTTCAAAATGTCAGATGTCATTGCACAATGACACATTCAGGTGTTTCATCTAATGCTTCTCTGAGAAGTGATGCCAGGTATTTTCAAAGAAATGTTTTCAGAGGATATCCAAATGTCTAATCGACCAGTCTAATTCAAACAAAGTGATGTTCTTGTTTACCTCACCCTTGAATTTGTTCTGGAGAATTTGCAATTCTCTGCAGCTGTGCTGGGAAAATTCACAATTCTCCTTCTCCCTAGGTAAGAACTATTGCTAACAGAAATCTTCGGAATCAAGGGCGCACCATTTGCTTCCATGATAATTACCACCAATCCATTATTAGCTAGTGATTTAGAACAAGGAGCTGTAGAGCCTGTGCACTCTGGACTATAATCTCATTTGACAGGTAGAGAAAAAACAACACAGTGAAAACACATGAAAACCAACACATGAACAACTTTTTCAGGTATTTGATTATCTATTTGCTTTCAAGATAATGGAATAGTTTCTGATATTTTTAGCAAGCATCAGGAAAAAGCAGTAGCATCCAGGTGGCAGCCAAAGGCAGTTCTATCATACTTTTTTTTTTTTTTTTTAACACGATGTAATATTGCGAAATTTGGGAAGAGAATACAGATCAGAATGAATTTTTCCATTCAAATATAGGCTGGTTTTTTTCAAAAACCAAACCTGGTAACTTGGTTAATAGTAACCACTTGATTAGTAGGTAACTTATAGAGAGAGAAAACCAGGCTATTTCAACTTTCAGAAAAGTCTCAATAACTAAATTTATGACTCACATGCTTGAGTTTTGTTACCTGAAGGTCTGACCCATAATCTATGAGCCTGGTTTAAAGAGAGAATCATTTTGGTCGAAACATCTGTAAAATTGTTTTGTGACAGTTTTCCAGTATGTCCAAGCTTATCTTTTAGCCGAAATATTCAACTCCCATGAAAGTCAGGTCACAAGAATACTCTGTCTTAAATTCCCTAGAATGTGCTCTGGTTTTGTGCCACTGTCATTTGCTTCTGTGGTAATTCAATACCAGACACAGGGTAAAGGGACCTTATCTCTAACCCAGTACACATACACTTCTGTTCCTGAGGTCTCAAATCATACAGTCACTCTAAAATTATATTGTTGAATACTTCTATCTAACTAATAAGTATACCTAAATTAATTTTGCTACAGGTGTAAAGTACCGTATGTAGTAATTTGCCATATAAATCTCTCCTATATTGACTTTTTTTAGCATAGAAAAATGTTAAATATAATTAGCATTGAATATTCTTGCCTTAGATGTTACACAGAATAACTTTATTCTGAGAAGAAATTTTAAAAGTATACTGCAGTGAATGAAAAGAAATTTCCACATACAATTTACAGTCTGAAAGGTGTTGAAAATCAGTCCTGAGTTTATGCATTATTTTGTGTAGGAACAGCAAACTTAGGCTTCTCTGGTATCCAAAGATTAGTAAAGGAAGAACAACCTGAATTTTCTTTCACCCTTGTTATTACTCAATCTCTTTATATTTGAAGATAACATTTTGAAGTTTTTTACACCAAATCAGATTTCATCTAGAGATAAAATGGTAAAGATCAGAAGGCTTAATAAAAATATGCTCTTTGTGCCTCTCTGATAATTTCTATTATTTTTTCTGCACTTGCAAAATAATGCATCAGTAGTGTGCTTGACAAACACAGAAAGGCCGATTTAATTTAATTTACCTTTGTAAGTATGTGACTTCAACCTTGTCAGTATTTGAATGAAAAAACAATCAAACAAACAACAAAGTAAGAGCTACAAAGGCAAGTTCTTAAAACTCTGTTCAATTCTGCAAATTGTTTGAAGTTGTTGATTAAAGTTTACATAAATTTTTTATAGCACTGACCTTCTGCTTCAGAAGTTACTTAAACTAGAGGCACTGGAAGCAAATACAATCCTAAACCTGTGTAATCTGATAAAATGGACAATCCAGCCAACAGTAAGTCAGTTTACAGATAGTTTGGTCTTCCTCAACTTACTAGAGAGACCATCTCTTCTTTCTCTGTAAAGTTCAAAGGAGTTTCTTTCTTGCTTTTACAGATACTGGAATCTATATTCCCATTGCTAAATTTCCATGCCACTATGCCTTCTCAGAAATTCACACATGAACCCAAGTTTTACAGAAATTGCTGGGCTGATAATTTGTATTTATGATTTTGAGATCCAAACATTTTGCTACTGCACAAAGCAAGTAATCTAAGTACAAAGAGACATTTCTCCTAAAAAGATTGCATTTATATGCTCAGTCCAGTTGGTGTAAGAGCCAAGGACCTGAGGTCTCAAGGTCCATCAGGTGAAGCAGATTTTTAGGAGTGTGCTTAGATACTGTTCTGCTCTCACAGGATACCCCCAAGTCAAGGCAGAAGTCCTTTTACTGTTCTGCAGGTTGCATAAGGGAATAATTCATCTATGCAAGTTCAATCAGTAGAGTGAGAAACAGAAACTTGTAACTTTTGCCTTGTTTAAGATTTTTGACACTCACTTCTGTTTTCTGTGACAGGAAGGATGTAATTATTGTGGGTGTTTATTGAAGAAGTGAGGAAAAAATGCATTCCCATTCCCACGATCCTCTCCAATGATCATTTATTCTGAAGTGTTTAAATTTTTATGAAGCCTCAGCTTTTATATGATGATGCCTTTTGAAGCTGGTAGGTCTGTTGTTATGGTGCAGGAGTTTATTATAGCTGAAATGTTTTTTGCATGTCATAGATTCTAAATCTTTGCACTCACCAAGCTAAGGAGTAAAAGATGAGTATAAACTGTACAATAAAAAGAGGTAAATGTAAAATATCATCTCTTTGATTTGACATCACCTTTGACAGGACTTTATACATGTACAGACACAAAGAAAAGGATTTCAAATCAAGGTGCAAAAAATCTCTGTGCAGAATTAACTGCTCTGGCTTTCTTATGTATCATTTGGACGAAGGTGACTCAGCTTTGTTTTTCTGCAGCATGGCCACATAAAAGCCAGATCAATCATTACAAGTCTTTGTAAGGCAGTTTCTGTTTATTTTTTTCTTACTAAAAGTAAGTATGATAAACCATGAGAGTCAGAGTTTTAAGTTCTTATATTTACAATTGCTTTAATTAGTGCTTGTTAAAATATATTCACTATCATAACTGTGTTTTAAACCATGGACTACTTCCTGTTCCTGTGTCAGTTAAACACTAGAGGAGGGATTAGACACACGACTTTGAACTCCTAGCAAGAAATTCTGATATACGGGATCAAACTCTCACAAGCTCTGACACCTATTTAACTGATGCTTACAACCGGCAACTGGCATTTCTAAAGTTTCAAGATAACTCAAAAACCCCTCAGTCTATTGAAAAGTGCCCTACGGACTTGGGAATAGGCCTTGTCCCATGAAAGCCATGTACTGGATCTCCTGAAACAAAGGGGAGCAACTCCAGAGCTCAGCGAGGCCGAAGGCGGCCTGAGGCCACCTGAGACAAGAAGGGACATAGTCTTCTGTGTGCATGCTGGCCCCAGGAGGCGTGCTGGACTTGCAGACAGAACTTGAGCACCTCATGAAGTAGGCACCTAATGATACAGATCCAACCTTCCGGAGCGAGGCTTCTGGGCTTCCTTAAGAATAGATACCTAGATTCCTAGCTTTTCCAAGTACAGATGTTTGGGAGGCCACAGACTCACATTTGGGTCACACCTGGCAAACACTGTGCATGGAAATGAGTGAAAATGAATATTGACGTTTTTATTTTCCCTTAGCTTCAGTGGTTGAAATTTCTGAAATCTGAGATTTAAAATTTGCAAGTTATGCGAAAGCTCAGACACTGCTTTGCATCAACACATCATCAATAGGATAGAATTAACCTGTTTCTTCATGGCCTACTCCAACTAACATTCCCTGTTAGTGGGTGAACAGTCTAGCACTTGGTGAATTTGCCTTTTAAAGATCTGGCTATTTTTACATTACTATAAGGAGGAAACATCCTTTAGAAATTATTATGTCCTTGAAACTTTAAAATAAGAAACAAAGCTTTATGAAACTGAATATAAAGCTTGTATTTTTGTCAGTTGTCAAATAATTTGGGTACTTTTTGCTAACAAGATACTTCCATTCTTATGCTTCTGCTTCCCTTTAATGCAAAGCAGTTGACTTGAGGAGAAAAAGCATTGGCTCAGTTGTGTGGCACAGTGGGATACTTGAAACTTTTCAATATCCTGGCGTGTAATTCTTTGGAAGATTTCCAAAGTACTCGTGTTTTATTCCAGCTGGCATGTAACATACTCCTTCCACTGTCAAGATCTGATAAGGTTTACTCAGAAAGTGTGTAAAATTTTGTTGCATCAGAAACAGAGTCACTTTTTTTTTTTTTAGTTGTAATAAAGCTGTAATGACAGTATTTCTCTCTCCCAAAATTATTTTATTCTTTAGTATTTGTTCCTTTTGACCTCATTCTGATGGAATTTTAAATACTTAAGGAGAATAATAAATCTTGAGGTTGTGTGTGTCCATATTGTAATAATTTTGAGAGATTTTTTGTGCATTATCTTCAGTTGAGATTGGGTAACACATCCAGAAAAAAAAAAAAATTTGTTATACATATAAGTTCTAATCTACTCTAAAAGTTGAATTCATACTACTACAAAGACAAAGTTATAATCTTTAACAGCTTTATTGAATAAAAGCATGTACTTTAGATCAAAATTACTGGCTATCTATGAATGTATTATATCAAATATTCAATATTTGATATATATACAGAATATACCGAACAGACTTTTGACAGTGAGAAGGAGGTCATTGCCCTACTCTTGAGGCTATAAAATCATACTGTTATCTCCCCCTTATGAGTCTTCTCTGTGGAACTCTGAAGAGCCCCCCTGCTACATAGTGACTTCTGGACTCCCTTCCACAGTTCATACACAGTTCATTGATTATTTGAATTGATGTTACAAAGGGTAGTCAGATGAGAACAGGTCAAGGATGTCTTTGGAATTATTTTTGATGAAGCAAAGTTATCTTAAAGTCTGTAGAGGTGAAACTCCATTAAGATATTAAAATATATTGCCTTCTGGCTGTCATGCATGGATCAAGTTTCAGTCTGCTGTTAGATTTTCAGAGAAATGTTACATATAGTGTATGTGCATTGAGTAGAAAGACATGTATTATAAAAAGGCAGAATTGAGGATATTCTTAAATTTCTAGTGGTTCTTAACTTCCTAAAGTTAAGTCTAGTCTTTCTAAAGACACTCTTGTTTTCAACAAAAGCAAGAATATGTATTTTTCCTTAAGAAGATGTATTTATCCTTTTAGAAATATTGCTTTTTTCTGTCCTCTGACAAATCTTTGTCAGGTAAAGCTGGTGTCTGTGTTTTTTAAAATTTTTCAGGAAAAGAATATAGGATTTCTTTAGTAAGGACATGATGTTGCAAGCTAAAAAGCTGTCTTTGTTGACCTCAGGGGACAGAGATAAAGTGGCTGTAAATGACAGCAGCCAGGGAGTGTGCTTGCAACCCAGACGAGAAGATCTGAAGGTATGTACTGGACTGTCATCCTCTGTTTCTGAGAAGAAAGTTGCGTGTAAGTCCTGGGGTGATCTGCCAGGGCACTTCAGCACTTTGGGCCTTGAAGCAAGCTCTGTGAGTGCTGAGAAGGCGAAGGAATGAAATTCTGTTTTCTGATAGAGTAGCTTTGGAAAAGAAAGTAATTTTCGGGAGTTGCAAATGATAGGACAGTGGATCACTTTAAAATATGAATATATAGCAAGCACAGTCATTTATTTTTTTCCTGTCACTAATGTCCTCCATTTATTACACTACTGTTTTAAAATAATAATTTTGCCTGTTCTGTTTATACCATACAAAATTAGACTGATTTCAGCTGGGAATTTGACAACATCGCTGACGTACAACTCCTTTAAAACCCAGGAAGAGATTGAAAGACCTGGTATCTAATCTAAGACCTGCCCTGGGAGGAGACTGGGTATCCTCAGGCAGGACATTTCTAATGACAGTAACCTCTCCTATCTCTGGCTGAATGAAAGTGGGAGAAGCATCTTGCATGTATGCCTTTTTTTCTAGAGTTGTTGAGATTTTGAATTCCTGTTTGAGAGGAGTGCAGCTTAGAGCAAATCACTGAATTTACAAGTAGAGATGAAGACTAAATACTTCAGTTTAGCAAGTGAACTGTTGAGGAGCAGCCTCGCAAATGCCTGGTTATGCCTAAATAGGGAACAGGGAACTTGAACACTGAACTCAAACCAGACATTTCTACAGCAGATTAATGAGCCTTCCTTTAATTTCTGCCATGCTGAGGTTAAATTGTCTTTGCAGACCTTCTCCTGATCTTCCACTCCATATTTAAACAAGCTTTCATTCAGATTTATGTCTAGAATCTTGATTTTAGAAAACTATATCATGAAACACCATGCTTGCAGAAACAAAATATTTACTACGTAGATTTAAAGAGATACCTCAAGTTTAAAGTGTTCAGTTTAAAACATGATAAAAAAGTAATACTGAAAGCATTAGTAGGTCTTTACAATAAAACCTAAATAACTGTGTCATGCCATAAATGCCAAGTAAATAAATATTTTTAATTCTTGAATTAGTAAGACAAGGTCTTTTGCATTTGAAAGTTCACAGGATATCCACTTCCTTAGTTAAAATATTTTCAGCAGTGTTCTGTAAAATATTTATGCTAGTTGAATTTAACTTCAACAAACTCTATATATTCCTTGTAAACACATATTACCAGCACTATATTTCAATAAACAAGGAATGCATCCTCTTGTCACAAAACAGTGGGTTCCAACAACTCCAGCTTTCCTAAATCACACTTACAATTATTGAAGCCATATAATTTTCACAAAAAAGAAGTGGAAAATTAATTTAAGAACACATTTAGTTACACACATGTTTGCAATCAAACTGTTGTTTTAAATTACTTAATTAGAACAGTTTGTCATACTTACTGGAAACTAGCGTAATGGTAGTGTTGAGACCACAAAAGTCAGAGAGGGATTGAAAGGACTGTGAGTGAAAGGAAAAGAGCAAGTGTTTTAAAATTACCAAAGTTTAACAGTTCTGGAAGAAATTAATCCTCAATTCCAGTCACATATCCCTGTGTGTGAACACACATATATATGTTTTCTTATGGTGAGAATTGAAAATTTGTTTTTTTCATAGTAGTTCATCCTCAGTAAACTGTAATTACTAAAACTGGATTGAGCTATGCTACATATCTCACGGTGGTACCACATAGAACAAAGGAGAAACATACAGTCACTGCTTTGCCTCCACGGGATTTTTCCACTTGGAGCTTTAGTTACCAACAGTGTTCCTCAGAAGTCCTTCCAAAACATTATGGAAAGAAGATTGATGGAAACATCATGGCATGACAAACGTCAGCAGTGATGCTCAACAAAAGTTTCTGGAATTCAAATGCAAGTCATTCATTGTGACTTCTGCTGATGCTCCCAGAGCAGGTTTCTCCTTTCATACGTTTGAATCCAGGCTCTGACCTGCAGGCTCTCTGCACTCATATTCCTCACTAGCCAGCAGCTCACCTTGTGAGGAATTTTAAAAGCTTGCCAGGCATAATTTTATTTCCCCACAAGCTCACTAACTTTTATTCAAATGCATCATCTCATATGTTCCAGTTTCAGGTTTCATAGTATCAGCATTGATATGGCCATATCACAGAGCCCCACTTCTTCAGATACATCCATTTAGATTTAGTGAAAAACTGAGTTACTGAACACCTTCTTTGCCTCAGCCTTCAACAGACAAAGAAGGTGTTCAGTACTGGTTATCTTCAGGTGTAAGGCTGGTTATCTTCAGGGCAATGAGCCCTCTTAGCTGGTAGACAGGGACTGGGAGCAGACTAGACCCCCTGTAATCCAAGGGGAGGTAGGTGGAGACCTGCTGAGCCATTTAGACACTCATAAGTCTCTAGGAGTGGATGCAGATTCTCCCAAAGGTACTGAGGTAGCTGGTGGAAGAGCTCACTAAACCACCCTCTGTTATTTACCATCAGTCCTGGCTCACGCAGGAGGTCCCACGTGACTGGAGTTTGGAGGTTGGCCGATGTGACACCCATCCACTTGAAGAGTCAGAAGGAGAATCTAAGGAACTACAGGCCTGTCAGCTTGACCTCAGTGCCTGGCAAGGTTATGGAGCAGATCTTCTTGATTGTGATCACTCAGGATACATGGGACAACCCAGGGGCCAGGATCACAGCCAGCACAGGTTTAGGAAGGGCAGGTCCTGCCTGACCAACCTGGTCTCCTTTTATGACCAGGTGACCCATCTGGTGGGTGAGGGGAAGGCTGTGGATGTTGTCTACCTGGACTTCAGAAAAGCCAGGGACACCATTTCCCACTGCATTCTTCTAGAAAATGTGTCAGCCCAGAGCGTGGACAGGCGTAATCTTTGTTGGATAAGAAACCAGAGAGTGGTGGTGAATGCAGCTACATCCAGTTGATATCTGGTCACTGCTGATGTCTGACAGGAATCACTGTTGGGCCCTGTCCTGTTCAATATATTTATTGACAATAAATAATATGGATGAGATGATCAAAAGTATCCTCAGTAAGTTCTTGAGCAACACTAAATTGGGTAGGAGTGCTGATGTTCTGGATAGTGGGAAGGCCCTGCCAAGGATTCTCTACAGGCTGGTTCAATGGGCTGAGGCCAAATGGATGAGGTTCAACAAGGCAAAGTGCCAGGTCCTACACTTCAGTAACAACAGCTCCAGTGCTACAGGCTGGGGGTAATGGTCAACAGTGGGTGAACATGAGCCAGCCATGTGCCCAGGTGGCCCAGAGGGCTAATGACATCCTGGGTTATATTAAAAACAGTGTGGCCAGGGCAGTGACCATCCCACTCTACTGGGCACTGGTTAGACCACTTTATCCTGTGTTCAGTTTTGGGCCCCTCACCACAAGAAAGACTTTGAGGTGCTGGAGCATGTCCGGAGAAGGGCAGCAGAGGTGGAGAAGGGTCTGGAACGCAGGTCCTTGAGAAGCATCTGAGGCAGCTGGGGGTGTTTAGCCTGGAGAAAAGGAGGCTCAGGGGAGACCTTGCTGCTCTGTGCAGCTGCCTGAAAGGAGGGATGGGAACTGGTCTCTTCTTCCAGGAAGTGAGCGACACAGGCCTCAAGCTGTTCCAGGGGAGGTTCAGGTTAGACATCAGGAGGAATTTCACCATGCAAAGGGTTGTTTAACACTGGAACCACCTAAGGAGGTGGTGGTGGTTGAATCTCCATCCTTAGAGATATTCAAGAAAGAACCAGACATGGCATTTAGTGTCATGGTCTAGTTGACAAGGTGGGAATCGGTCAAAGGTTGAATTTCATGGGCTTGGAAGTCTTTTCCAATCGAAATGCTTCTGTCATTCTGTGATTTATATTTTCCATTATAGCTCTCAGTCCTCTTTTAAAGTAACTCTAGAATACGAATATTATTTGACTAAACTAATGAGCAAGAAAAATACATTTATATTTTGCTTGCTCTTACGCAGACTGAGGGGATACCTTTGTCTAGCTAATTTTTCAGCAGCCAAAGCTCCCACATTTCCAGACCACTATTACTATCTTCTGCCAAGACTGATCCCTTCAAACATGCTGTCACAACAGCAGCATCACATAAAGCAATTTAGTGTTTGTTTTCACGGAGCTTTGTGTTCTGCAAAAATCTAACTCTATAAGCATAATATGGAAGCTTAATCACACACTGAAGGTGCATCCAAATAATCAATGTACCTCAAAGCGTTTTAAGCATCAAGGAATAATACACAGTAACACGTATTAGTGGGGCAGCTCTAAAATATATTTAGATATTTAAGAAAACAAACTGATGTCTTATGAGGTAGTCATATTCACTGAGAAAACTAACTGACATTGCAGAACATGAAAGTTAGAAATATAAGTGTCTTTTAGAAACTCAGTAAATACTTGCATACTAGAAATTAATGAAAAATGGGAATTTCTTCTCACCAGAAATTTTACTATAAAGAAGTAGCCTGCAACTAAAAAGAATTCAAAGACAGGAGTTTCTTTGTTGTTTTCTTGAACTCTTTCTTTAGTACCAGAAATCAAAAGCAAATTTTGTCCCCCTTTCCCCTTCCAATTTTAGTATCTTTGAAGAAGGTTCACAATCCGTTTGTCTTAAGACCTCTTTAATGTCACACCAATTAGTCAGATAGGCAGATCGAGAGCTGGGAAAAGCAAACACTTGGTTAGCACTAAGAATGAAATTCTCCATGCTTTCCTGCCAGACACATTTTCCCTCCTTCCGCTGTAAATGGAAAAAAGAAAAGAAGAAGAAAAAAAGAAAAAGTGCAAGCTCTCATGGGACAGAGTAGAAATTGACAGAAAATTCCCACTCAAATGCAAATTCCTTCTCTTACAACTCAATGGTGTAAGAATTTATGTTTTGAAACTTTATACATAGGTTAACATTACCCTCTAACTTTGATTTGATTGGTTTTTTCCCCAAGTGTAAGAATACAAAATAGCATACAAGAGTCAGCAATCTGGAGCTACAGGTGTGTCATTAGTAAAACGCACACACTTGAAATGATACAGAAAAAAAGTTAGGAATAGCACAGCCAATATCATCATCAGTCTCACTTATGTCCTTTTTTATCAGAAACTGAAGGTGTCTGCCAGATACTGACTAAAATATTTGAAATTGTTTTGCTCAGAATACTGAGAATCAGTAGTGAGTTTGAATCACAGATGGAGTGAAATAGAGAGCTCTTGTCTCTGTCTTAGTTACATATGTCTTTACTCAAACAGAAATTACAGTTATTATGTCTGTAGTATGGCTTTTTTCCCATCAACACAGTCTTTGGATTAAATACTTCTGTGCTAAGGAGAGATTGTTGTATTCTTCCTCCCTTTCCTCTTCCCTTTAGTCTAAATTTTAAAAAAAATCTTCTGAAGTTTACTTTTGTTCTTATACACGCTGGAGAGAGAAGGAATTATATTAGAATTTAAGTGATGGAGAGCACTGGAAAGATTAAATCTGATCTAAAAGGAAGAGGATCAGTAGAAAAATACAGCATAAAATAAAAAACCCAAACCACTCAAAACCAACAGCAATTTTCAGGATAAAGTTTAATTATTGTGTTCTCAAAAAGCAGCTGTCCTTTCAAGAAACTGCCCAATTTTGTCTTTAAGGAATCTATCTGACTCCAAATGAAGCATTTGTTTCTCTGTTTCTGTTTTGAAGTAGAAAACACATGACTCCTGCTCAATTCCTGAGTATGAAAAATGCAAACAGCAGCAGTCTGTTAAGGAAGAGATGATGTCAAATGGAAACCAGTGGTTATTTATTCTTGAGCCCAAGTAGCAGGGGATTTACAAAATGAGGAAGAAAAATAAGGGAGTTTCTGTCAGCAGGTTGTATAATCTGTTTCCCATTGTTATGTTTCTTAAGACATCCTTCCATGTTGCTGCCAGTGCTCCAAGAAGTGTAGCTAGTTAAACAGATGAACTTTTCTGAGGAGGTGTTTATACGCCCAGTGTGCATTTCAAACTTGTGAATCTTTGGGAGGCCACTAAAGATTATTCAACAAGAACTCTGGTAGAATTAGTGAATAATTGCAGTAATAATGAACAGCTAGAGAACAAACTGGCTATCCTATGGCCCCAGAATCATAAGCACGTATTGACTGGGCTGGGAAAATTTTAATCTTTCCAAGTCTGATACTTTTTTTACTTGATGCTGACTTAAGAGAAAATATATTAGCATTCTGTCATTGCACATAGGCTCAGTAAGATTCAGCAGTGCAGTAAATGCCAGGTCCATTAAACAGAGAGGAGACTTCTCCGATATGAAGTATGCTGGTCCCTTCCCCTTCTGTCATAGGCACTCTTTGAGGTTCAGGATTGCTAAAAAGAGGTGGAAAGATGATGTGGTACTCCATGAGTATGTCTAGCTGAATACTAAACTGACATCAATAAACAGAACTTTTTCAATTTTGACAAAGATGCCACATGAAAATGCTTAAAGCTGTGGATAGATTCTACAAACCTCAAGTACAAGAAAATATTTTAAGTGATTATGCAATTATATGTTGATCAAGTAATCAGGCATCCTGTTCCTTTATTATCACATGCTATTAGACTTGTTGTCTAGGAATTGTTCCTTATATACTAGGAAACTTATCTTAAGCCAGAATAATAGCAATTTTAAATGGAAAAGGTCAGTGGGGAACTCTTGCTTATAGCATTTTGGGTGGGCTTTTTGGGGAAAATAGATATTGAAGTATTGAAATTGCAGAGATAGGCCATGGGACTAGATTTCTGTATCTTTCCAAAGTTGTGTCTGAAAGATCTCTTTTTCTTTTTCTTTTTTTTTTAAAGAATATTCGAATATACCATTGGCTTTTAGCCAGGAAGTCCTGCTCCTCTAAGAGAGTGCTTGGGCACCTGTTGCTGAAATGGATGATAAGCTACAATTGATTTCTGACTGAACGTAGGAACAGAACAAGCTCGATTCATTATGATTATCTGTGGCTCGCTAAAAAACAACTTAGCATCTTAGTAAAGTAAGACCCAAGGCACCAAATCAATCTTACTTCAAATAAATATTCTGCAGAGAAATGAAGACTTTAGAGTAGACATGTGGTAGTGGACTACTCCTTGCTTGTGTATGCTTTTTGTTAACTATTTTGTTTCCAGAGAGAACAGGATAAAAATGAAGAGGGTAGATTTAGAATAAAGAAGCTTTAACAACACAGCTACGGCTACTTCGTATCAAGTCTTCTGGACATGCTGGAAAGATATATATTTGTTTGGTGCAGAATGAAATTTTTAAAAAAATTTTTTTTAAGCGTCCAGAAATTATTGGCATTTTACCACATATTAAGATAAAGCAAGAAAAAAGGCTGTAACAGTAAACCCGATTTTACTTCTTCTGAAATATTATTTCTAAAAAATGCTTTCTAGACTAGTTTCAAATTGAGCAATATTCCGTAGGATGGGTACTTTCCATGTGTAATGATCCAGACTCCATTGCCACCAAGACTAGTGAAATTTTACATTTAAAAGTGATAAAAATTGTAAGTAGGCTATCAGCCACTGTCTTTTTATTTTTGATACATATGCAAAGAGTTCATCAGCCTTCTCCAAACTAAAAGGAACCTTTTTAAAAAGAGAACATCACCTCTGATTCTTTGTTTAGCTTGTGTTTTCTGCCTTCCTGGATGGGAAATTTAAGCCTTTAGAGTCCACAGAATGGAAAGTGCTGTGAAAATATGAAATATTACAACTCTGAAATGTTCGAAAAAAGATTTAACATGGTTATGAATCAGATCCAGCACCTGCTTGCATCACTTGGTGACATATTTCAGTTATATGACTGGGATATTGCAAGCAGCACCACACAGAATACAAATGTTTGTTTGATGTATTGGACAAAACTTAACAAACTGCTAGAGGGTAAAAATGTTATCCCAACCAATAGGCTGATGAAGCTTTTATGTAAACTGCAATACTCTTTTAGAGAAAGCATCTGGTACTGCCTTCCAGAAAACATCAGATGATCTCCCATGAATGATTTTTTTTCTAGTGAAAATTACTGTCTTGATAAAAAATAGTATTTTTGACAGAAACAACACTGGACCCATTTTGGAGGAAAAAACCAAGTATGCTATAACTATTTCCCTAAAATTAAATGAAGCCACTGCAAAGTGGTTAGTAATTGACCATTTAAGAAAAAGGATTCCCCTAACTTGCCCTAAAATATATGATTTTTGGTATACTCAAATTGCCCATGAGAGAAGGTGGATAAAGAAAAATAGGTGTTGATATATGTTTGTTTCTGTCAGGTAAAATGTGAAATTTTTCTTGATGTGGCAGTGAAGATATTCAAGGAAAAGCGACGAGATGATATCTCAGGTGTTAGTGACAAGTAGCTCCAGTTCAACCATACAGATATGACCCAGGACTGGGAACACACTGTGCTATGTCCTGTGAGTGAAAACATGCCATGACATTATCAAAGTTCCTGCACTCCAAGACATGAGATCAATCTTTCAGTACACAGTTTCAGATTGAATCCCTTTTTCTAAACTATTATGAATATATTCTGCCTTAAGTATTTCTATGCAAATGCTGTATTTGCAATAGCACAGTGGGTATTTATCCCAAACCCGAGAGATCTGAACACAGGAAACCAAGGCATCAGAGATACAAAAAAGTCAGCTGTACCTTGTATCAGTCAACAATAGAATTACAGTGATTTTCTCACTTTAGTATATATTAGAAGGAACTAACTTGTTTCATGTAATCCCTGGCAGAAATCAGAGGAATACATTTTATTGTCAACTGTTATATTAAGCAGATATCTGAGCAGTTGTAATCTAATGAGATCTGTTCCACCCTTTCACACATCATGCTTAACCTTGCAGAAGCCCACACGCTGCAAGTGTACGCTCCAGGCACCTGCTTTGCCCTACCGTACAGTACAGGCCACTGCAACTGGAACAGGACTTGGAGCCAGAAAGCTAATTTCTCCTTTCAAACATTTCAAGTTAGATTTTGAGTAAGCCTCCTGTTCTATGGATCCTACACAAAAACAGTTGAGAGATTTACAGTATCTACACATTAGATCATGTGAGTGCCCACAGACTACCACATCCTTTCCATGTTGCTAAAGGAGTGCACAGTGCAGAATTCTGGTCCAGGGCTCAGACCTGCACTGCTGTTTCCTGCCCTGTAACCTTCATCTGTGTCCTGGGAGCCTATGTTTCTAGGCCCCTCACTGAACATGAAATATCTTTTTGTGACAGAATACAACTGCATTGTTAGGCTTTTCAAAATGTATGTAAACCAACTTCGGCTAAGCCTTAGGATCAAGCACAGGAATACAACAAAGGAAAAAATTGTTTGAAGTGTTTTAAGAAGTATCTGTGCCTTCTTTTCCCAGTACAAAAGTCTTTTAAATAACTGTGAGAAGCAAAAAGAGATATTTCTGGCAGTTAATTCTGGAAGTGTAATTCTTCTGCTCTGCATATCAGATGATCACCACTTGAAGTGATAATCTTTGAGTGATTTAAGAAGATATAGATTCTTTATCAGTCTGAGCACTTTATTGAATTTTTTTTGTATTTCATTTCATCAGAAAATCCATTATTAAAATAAAAGCATGGTGCTCTCATGTCAAGGTGTCCTGGGTTACAGTGTATTCTATTACCATGAGCTGTTGAGACCAGGTGTAGCAATGTTCCTTGCCTCCTCCCTCTGGACTATCTCCTGTTAATGGGCCCATTAGTGCCCTGCCCATGACTCACCATCCCATTGGGAGATGCTCCACCCAGGGGGAAGGAGCCAAGCATTCCCACCTGGATAAAATCTGGGGTTTGGAACAGCCCAGGAGCCTTACCTGCTGGGATCCCAGAGGACAAGAACTACACAACCACCACTGGACTTTCCAAGGAGGACCAGACCTTTTTCTACAAGATCCCCGCTTCAACAGAACCACTTCAAAGAGAACTGCAGCTATCACCGAATCGGACTGCTACCAACACCCTGCCAGGCAGGGTGCCAGGTTGTACCCCTGACTCTGTCAGGTTAAACCAGTGTCTCTGTTCTATTGCTTTGTTAAATATATATATTAGTAAAAACTGTTATTCCTATTCCTGATATCTTTGCCTGAAAGCCCCTTAATTTCAAATTAGTAATAATTTGGAGGGAAGGGGGTTGCATTTTCCATTCCAAGGGGGGCTCCTGCCTTCCTCGGCAGACACCTGTCTTTCAAACCAAGACACAAGGTCACAGGTTTGATCCCTGTACAAGCCATTCACTTAAAGTTTGACTTTGTGATCCTTGGGGGTCCCTTCCAACTCAGAATATTTTGTGATTCTGTGATAGTTACTCCAAAAAATGGTATCTTCAGTAAAATATGATTCAGTCCATTATAGTATATGGAACCTGTATGAAACTATGGGAAACTCCTGGTGCTCTGCACAGAATTATACATGACATGATAACCATCTTCCTTCTTTCCTAACCCAAAACTCATTTAGGGTCACGTTAAGTACTGGGGGCAGTTTTTGGGTGCACAATACAAAAAAGACATTGAGTTATTACAGGGGTGTCCAAAGGAGGGCGACGAGGATCGTGCAGGGGAGGGGAAGCCATAAGAGGAGTGGCTGAGGTCACTCGATCTGTTGAGCCTGGAGAAGAGACTGAGGGTTACAGCTACAACTTTCTTGTGAGGGGAAGAGGAGGGGCGGGCACTGATCTCTTTTCTGTGGTGATCAGTGACAGGACCCGAGGGAATGGCCTGAAGCTGTGTCAGGGGAGGTTCGTGTAGGTTATTAGGAGAAGGTCCTTCACCCAGAGGATGACTGGACATTGGAACAGGCTCCCCAGGGAACTGGTCAGTGCGCCAGCCTGACAGAATTCAAGAAGCATTTGGGCAATGCTCTTAGGCACTTGGTGTGCCTGTCGTGGCTTCCCTGCATAAGACCAGGAGCTGGGCTTCCATGATCCTTGTGAGTCCCTTCCAACTTGGGATTCTGTGATCAAATAATCCTGATTTTAGATACATGTTTTGCATGTCTACTTGTTTTATCCTCTCACTTGTGAAACAAAAAGGCATTATGAAATATGCCATTTCTTTGTGTCTTCTCCTGGAATTTCTATAGCTATTTTACTAGTTAATTTTCCTATTTCTCCGCCTGTTTTACTTTCCTGCTGCTCACTGTAAGTATACTTTATATAAAGAAATCTTTATAGGTGGTTGAAATATACCCTGTAATTCTACACTCACTCCTTCTTTTCGGTTTTTAACATTTTTATGACTCCCAGTGTTTTCTGTTTCCAGGTTGTTTCTGTTACTTAAAAACCTTCTGCTTATTAGTTTTACTGACTTTTTATATCCTCTAACCACATTGGCATCTGTTTCCCCATTTCCTGTTTAAGTTTAAAATGAATGAATTTCTACTATAACATCTACAAAATTATTTCTGTATTTTCCAGTGTTCTGATGGTGACCTCACAGATATTAAAGGATTCAGCAGTAAGACTTCAAACACTTTTCAGTCAACTGCAGTGTTAAGAATTTGAACAGATTCACTGTCCTCATTCCAATTTTTGAAATGTGTCCTTTTTTTCACACTATTTTTCTTACACTGTAGTCTGGCCACATGTATCTACAGTTAAATGTTACTTCAGGAAATGCAAGGAGGAAAATATTCAGGAAACCAAGCATATGTGCTTTATGTGCTTGCTGCAAGTCCTGGCAGTGGAGTTAGCAGTGGTCTGTGACTCTCTGAAGCAGCTAATTACCAGTGTCTGTTCACCAGCTCCATGTAAATGAACTCAGAAAAACGTCATATTTTTAGTTTAGTGGTACACTCTTGATACCTGCTCTGTCTGTGTCAGGTTCTGAGATGTAAACCCTCAAACCAAACAAGGCTATATTTATGGATCAAAATAATCATGGGTTTAGTTTCCCAATGGAACTTGTCACATATTCAGTATCTTATTATTTAAAAAGAAAACCTATGCAAGAAATCTTATTACTCCTATATTATTCTTATCTCGCTGCTTTTTTTTATGGAGGTGTGTTGTGAAAGCATTTATTAGACTGAAGTTAATTTACTGGGGGGCTTTTTGGGTGCTATGGTTCACACATTACTCATTTTTGACATTCAGTTAACAGAAGTAACAGGTTTTATTTTGAATTAAAGTTAAAGTCACCATTGTTGGTGTATTTTAAAGTTCCAGTCAATTATTACCATGTCAAGAAAGTATCATCACAGCACCTGGAATATTTCCTACTTTGTTTCAGTGAATTTTGCTTCAATTCAGTGACCAAAGAAAGGCCACTGGTCCCAGGTTGCTATGCCAATACTACACAGAGGGTTTGGAAAATTTAAATCTTACAGTTCAGCTTATTGCTATAACATCAGCAAATAGTTTCAGTCATCCCATGGAGCAGGCACAATCACTGTAAAACATCAGTGCGGACTTGTACAAAAAGCTGGAATTCCTGCATTGGTGTTTTGGGAAGGTGAACACAGGTAGCATCATTTCACAGCATTTGCTAAGAAAGAGGAGCAAAAATGTTTAGACACTTTTCCACAGCCACTTTACAAAGCTCAAAAATAGGAAACCAGAGACATAAATGAGTCTTGACAAAAACATTCTGAGTACACCCTCCCCACATGAAAACATCACTAATAGTAGGACACAAAAATCAGCTCCTGTCAGATGACAACCCTGAGATACTCTGAAATCATATTCTGAAAGAAGAAACTGTGATGGAAATACAAATTTACATGATGATATCCAACAGTTCTGTGTGACATGGATGCATCTGCATGATAAAACCTCAATTATTGTATTAATAAAGATGTATCTTTAATGAGTAGATGCTCCTGTTCTGATCACACAATGACAGAAATTTCACTGTGTGTATTTGATTTCCTTTCTTTGAAATAACAGGTGCAATAATGTCAAATTTTTTTTGGTTTAGATCAATAGTGTCACAAAACTAAATAATTATGCATTAAATTTTCCATGATAAGCAAGAAGTACTTGTTATGCATATTCAGACAATAATTTAAACACATTAAATATGTATGATTATTGTGAGTGTCCTGATCAGCTCTTTGGATATGTTTCAGAAGCAAAATTTTATCCATGTTTCTGAATGAAATTATTCATCTTAAAAATGAGGAGGAATTGGAATTCCAGCAATAGTTCAGTGCTTCTCTAGTGGCTGGAACTAGATGGTCTTTAAGGTCCCTTCCAACCCAGATAATTCTATTGCTCTGTGATCCTATGATTCAGAGCCATCAGTCCTTCCTTCCTTTCTGACAAACAGTAAATCAAAGATGCCAGCTGTGAAAATTAAATGGATTATATTCTGGTCTCTGATTTAAAAAAGGGAAGAAAGAAAGGCAAACAGAGACCATTTGAGAAAGCAGGTCAACACCCTAACATGGAAAGAGACAAGCCAAGGAAGCAAAGGTGGAGAGTGACAATAATCACAAAACTGTAGGGTCATAAATATGCAGAAAGAAAAGAATCCTGGAAGAAATACACATATTCCTGTACATTGTTTAAAATGGTATCTGCAGGTATTTTGAGAATAGTACAGAGGCCTCAGATTCATCACTCGATAGCATCAGATTAACATCTTTATCAGTGAAGCTGCTATACTTGCAACATGTGGACTCTACTACTGTAAGGTGAATGGACTCTACTCCTGTGGAATAATGCATTATTGTGGAATAAGAACAGACTTTTTTATACATAGTTATCAACAGCTGGTTGGAACACCTCTGAAGCATTCTCTTTCAGATAGCTTTAGCATATATTCAGGGGAAATAATATTATCTGCTTGGAAAAGAAATCTCTTTGTCATTGATGAAAAGGCTTGTAAAACACTATTCCTCAGAGGACGATTCACACAAAAAATCCTGAGGGATTGAAGAAAATTTTTTATTTAGGGGCAGCTTCCTCTTTATCAAAGATCATCTCCCTGTCTCATTAAACTAGTCAGGTTTGAATAGCTCAACAACCTGTTTGGTTCTAAATAACCTCTACTTTTTCATTAAGGGAGCTGTCAGAAATGACCATAATCCCTAATCTGCAAAAATGTTCTTTAGTCCGCTCCAACTCATCCACATAGTTGGCCAGATTTCTACCCTCCAAAATTACAGCAGTAAGCATGTCATTATGAAGAGAGACAAAATTCTCCACATCTGATGCATGAACATCTGCTGTTTGCAACCTAGATGAAAGTCCTCTGGTTTTGGCTCAGTGACAGTGAAGCTGTGCTATCTAGGCCTCCTGTCATTGGGAGACAAAACTTAGAGGGATGTGTCAATATGTAAACCAGCAGCAGGGTTTAGACAAGACAGATTAAACCAAACAAGTAATAAGAATAAAAAAATCCCTTAACCTTCCCATTTTTCCTCAAATATTACTTCCATTTGTTACTTTCAAGCAAGCTTTTAAGATTTCACCCTGGGGTAAATTACCATGCTGTCATGAACAACATAATCTTAATATCTGTATGAGAATAAAAAAGAAGATAACAATTTCTTGTTTGTAAAAGCTGTATATACATCTTTTTCCCCCAAGAAAACAAGAAATCACACAGTAAAGACAAAGAATCAACTTTCATATTTTTTTCAGGACTGTTACGTAAATGTGAAAGTTAACAGAGAATAATAGTACACAGATATTCATCAGGCATTCAGAGTAGTAAAGGGATGTTTCTGTGTGCACGAGCAATTATTTAAAAATTGTATTTTCTCAAAAGAACATAAGATTGCCTAATAGGGAATCAGTGAACTGGAAACATTTTCTTTTAAATATTTAACTTTTTGTGATGTTTGCTGTCCTCTGTTCTCTATTCAGTGTGCTGGATCACCCTGCTGTTTAAAGAGTCAGAGCACTTACTAGGCACTTCAGAAGGAAAGCCACACAATGTGTATTACAACTCCATGGTGTTAGCCTTATCCCATGCTAGATATCTGGGAGACGAAGAAGATATAAAACAAAACCCATGAGTACCAGTATTATGCACTTCAAAGGCCAGGCTTGAGTAGCTGCAAGGGAATTGTGCATTACTCTTTGAATAATCACCCAGAAAACTATTTGTTCTAGTAATTAATTTGTATCTTCAAAACTCTTGAGAGCTAGAAGATTTGGGCCTTAGAAAACTGTGAAAACATTTCAAGAGTTCAAACTATCATCAGAAGAAATATGAACGTATTAAGACATTTCTCTCTTTTCTCCTCTGTCTTCAAGAAGGGTAGATAAGAATGCTTATATAATCTCTAACCTGTAACTCTAATCTCTGTACATACATTATATTGGGGATAAATAAATAAATTCCACACTAAAATAAGTCTTATAGCTATAAGAATCAATCATTATAAGATGATTGATAAGAATCGAGGTACTAAAATTAGAGTAGGTCCATCTAAGGATTCATCCAGTGGGTTCCATGCCGAGGTTTAGTAAAAACAACCAGTGCTTGAATGTGCAGTGTTGAACTACCATAGCTAGACATGAGCAAATGCCACTGATCAGAAGACTCAAGGCTGGATACAGCGCCTCACAACTTCCATTTCAGAGCATATTAACATTAGAGCAAAACTTAGCAATTGACAGGATAATTGCGTAAAACCAAGTAGGTTGTCTCTTTTCCTGTTAAGACTCTTAAACCTTAATTCAAAGCTATTTTGCAGATTCTTATGTACTGCTGACATTAGATTTCTAGACTCCTTAAGGTTACACTACCTTCCAGAAAGGGTATCTGGGAGCTGAGATAGTTTTCCAGTCTTTGGAAATAGTCTCAAAGATTGCATCTTTATGCTGGGATAGTCACAAGTCTGAAACTTTCAAATTGCTTGTGTGCCAGACAAAAGGCTCATCTTGAAACAAACTCAGAAACCCAACTTCAGATCCCCAAAACTGGGTCATGTTGGAATGCTGTAACGCAAACAGAAACGAACCCCTAGATAAAACCTACCCCAAAACAAACAAAAAACCATTTTAATAATTTGCTCATTTTTGGGATGATAGATACAGAATTTCTGTATTGACTGAAGATAACAAAGGAAGGTACTGTACAAGGATACTCAAAGTGAATTTTCAAGGGAAAGGGAAGGTTTCTGATCAGCTTGCTGGTACACTACAAGTGTTCTGTATTCTCTACAAGTGAAAATCTCAGACATGAGTGTTTAGCAGATCAGAAACACCTTGCAAGGTAGGAATGTTGTTATCCCATTTTCTGGAGGAGACATGAACCTCTGGTGGCCAGTAGGTACCCAGCCCTGCAGGGTCAGAACTGAACATAGCTCAACATTCTTTGTTTGCTGAATAAATGAGAGATAAATTAAACTGTCAAAAATAAAGATAGAAGAGAGAAGCAAAGGTTTCATTTGGAAGTTTTACATGCACTTGGAAGAAGAAATTAGGCCCTTTCTTAATCATTCTCTGCTTCAACTGAGGATGGAAACCACCCCCCTTGCCCCTACACTACACACAAGTATACATGACAGACTATAATCTTAGTGTGCAGTAATATAAGAATCTTCTTATATTTCTAAATCATGAGGTAAAAAATTTCCTGAAACATGGAACAAAGTACATGACTTTTTCTGTGGTCTTGCTGTAGGCTGAGTGAGGTACAAATGACTGGAAACTAGCACACAAAGCAAGGCTATTTTATTTTGTACCATCACGTTTTCAGACACTTGCCTCCAGGCTGCATGGTTCTCTTTTTAGAGCTCTTGTTTTTAGCTTGCTGCACACATATTTTTAACTGCATGGTTCTACAAACACAGTTAGATTCTTTGTGCTACAAAATAGTGCCCGAGTAGTGTAGTTAAATACATTCTTCCCCTTGCAAATGCTTCAAAATCAAGACAGAAGTATCAGTAGTATCACGTTTATGGAACTGAATAATGGAGGGGAAGCCAAACATGGCACCATATTACAGGGGCTTCAATTTTGAATTCATAAATATTCAGGTGTTCCTGAACTCTTTGATTTTTTGTTCAGCTGTATCAGTGTAATCTATTAATTTGAAGTGGGACTTAATGTGCCTAGTGAAACAGGAGTGATTCATTTACATGAATAACAGTCACCTGAAGAGAAAAAAATTCTTTTTCCTCAAAACAGGCAATTATTAGAGAAGAAAATTAATATATTTATTTAATAGAAGAAGAAAATGTTCATTCTTACAAAACCAATCTTCACAATATTCTTTCAAAGGATGCTGTTGATGAAAATATTGTTTGTACTGTGGTAGTGCTGTAGAAATTTCAGTTATTGTCTGGTAGTTTTATGGTGTTCACCATAAAGTGGTGCTTGGAGGGGTTAATTGAATGACTTTTTGCACTAAGTGTGTTTCCGAAGGATGTGTTTAAGCCCAGGAAAAAGTAGAGGTATGCTAGAAAGAGGGAATGATGAGAACTGATACTATGAGTAAAGTGAAAGTGAGAGTCCATGAAAGTGATAGTTGACGGAAAAATGGAAGGGGAAAATGAGAATTACAGGTTTTGGTGCTGAAAAATTAAAAAGAAGCAGATAATGCTAGTGAAATAAGCATAGATTACAGGATGAAAGTAAAAACATAAGAAATTACTTCTTGTAGCAGAATTCCGACTCATATAAGCACAGACACAGAAAAAGGGTACTGCAAAAACCGAAACATAATATGATAAAAGTCTGGAGGAGAGTTATAGCCATATGGCTACTTGGGAAAGAAATATCCATAACACCCACGTCTTAAGTTATTATACTCACAAAAGCATCAGGTTTTGAGCACATTCCAGATTTGAAAATCTAGAAATTGAAGAAGAATGTGACAACCACATTATACGTTTGAGTGATAGGCTGGATGGTAGTACCATCAATGCCAATCAAGAAATAGGGAAAGGGAGAGAGAAAAAAAAAGGGGGTTTTGATTAGACAAGGAGAGAAGAAGAGAAGCTGATCTGCAAGTTGTTGTCATAGAGATATTCACTAAATTCAGGCTTATAGATTAGATCAAATATAGAGAGAAAAATTACAGGAATTGGCTGAAGAACTATTGAATTTCCTTCTGATGTTACACAGGTAGAGGAACAGTGATAAATACTGAAGATGAATTAGTAGATGACAGAGTATATTAATAAAGAATAAGCTAATAAAGGACAAGAAAGACCAAAAATAATTTTGGATGAAAATTAAAAGTAGTTTTGAAATTTACCAAAGAGAAACAGTCTTAATAAAAATTGAGACAAGGTAACTGAAAAAAAAAACCCACAGGGAGCTAAACTGAAGAAGTTTCCAAGTGCAGATGCAAAACTTGACATAGATATCAGCAAGAGTTTTAAATTAGCTAGTAGAAGAAAATAAGCAAGATAATTAGGCTATTATTGTATATTATTTGTACAACACTGATAATATTATCCATGAGGCTCCCTTTCAGAGGAGTTAAAACATATAGGTATTATATAGCATATCAAGTAACAACCACCACTAAATTATGCCACCATGCTTGAGCACTCAGTTGAAAAATACTTAGTATGACTCTATCCCAGGTGACATTAATGAATTAAGTGAAAAAATGTAAGGACATAATATCCAGTTTAAATATACATCTGTATTATATGACTTTTTTTTGTAGACTATTATAATCTCTGACATTTTTAGAGATAAAAAATCCAACAACATCACAGTCACCGATATGAAAAACTGGTAAAATGTAAGACTTATAGTCAGGAGATAATTGTAGTGTAATACTTTCCAATACTCCAGTTTAAAGTCAGTGGCAGCAATCCCAAATCTAGAAACTTGTCAGTTCCAAAACCTGTGCAGTATTGCCTTAACAATGGTTTCTTAATAACCCACCTGAATTAAATGTTGTGACAGTTTAGGCCAAATTCAGGGAAACTTCCAAAAGGAACGTCTCCTCAAAGGAAGGCAGGTTACAAACCACCCCTTCCCCCACTTGGGTTCGGGAAAAACAAATTTTCCTCAGAGGAAAGTGAAGGAGAAAATAAAACTATTTATTTAACAAACACACAGGAAAACAATACTAATAATGCTAACTAATAAAATATCTCGCTCTGGAGAGAAAACCTGAAAGATTTTAGAGTCCTTCTGTGGGTGCAGTCTCTCTCCTCCTCCTCCTCGGAGCTGGGTTGGAGTGGGGGGCCCCCCTCCAGGCCGGTGGAAGGTCCCCCAGTGGGGTTCTGATGTTCTGGTGTTCCGAACAAGTCCAGAAGAGAAGAAGGGAAAAAAACGAAGTCCCAAGAGAAAAAAAAACCTCAACTCTCCGTCTCTCTCCGAAGAAACAGAGCCGAAGAAGCTGACCAAAAAGCCAGAAGAANGTACACCGGATATTAATTGTCATGTCCCTGTATGTTGACATATCTGAAATACATGGCTTCACATGCAGCAGCAGACCAAAAACAGCCAAGAGAATACTGTGCATCACTGGGAAGGGTATGGAGAACAAGACAGAGATCATCACTTTGCTCTACTAAAGACCTTGCTGCACCAAAATTTTAAGTACTCTGTGCAGTTCCAATTTCTGCATCTGGAAAAGGACATAGTGCATTTAGATATGTAAGAGCTAAAAAACTAAAATAACCTCAGGATGAAAAAATGCCTGGTGAGTTGTTACTGAAAATATTTTAGTTCTTTATTTAGGCAAACCATAACCTAGTATATGATCAAGGTTTACAAAATCATGAAAGAAGATAAGGTGAGTGACACCCACCAACTTATACAATAACTAAGGTTCAGTCATTGAAACTAGAAGGAAATCAGTTTAAAACAGTATACAGCCCCTAAGTCAGTTCTGGATTTTGAATGACGTTTTCGATGAGGTATCGCCAGATAGAAGCATGCATAAGACAAGCTTATGGAAAATCAGTCCATAAGAAGTAAACAGGGGTGTAACTTCCAACATCCAAAATGCAACATCTGTAGACACTGGCAGAGGTGAGTCCCATGGACCACCCAGAATGGCCTACGTTGAGAGGTCCTGCTAAAGGAGCACCTCCCACTGTCACTAGCTATCTGATTTGCTCTTCTTACCGACAGGGTCATGTCTTTAATGTGGAGGTTTTTAAATGAACTAATCACACATGCAGGTGATATCACTGAAATCTAAAAACTGACTGATTTTTTGTAGATCTAGCTGTGCTTTACAACTTCAGTGTCCGTTCTTTCCGACACAATATCAAAAAGATCTGTACCTAACCATTTAACATTTCTGATTAACACCAGCATTATCATAACCTGATTCCTACTTTCTGAACTCTCTGGCTTGATTTATGGTTGATTGTGTTTACAGTGGGAGTATGCAAAATGGCGTAAGTAGAATAGGCCTTTGTAAGCTCACCTGCTATTACAAATTCAACCTACAGCTCTTGCCACACAAAAATTTGATCATGAGCACTACTCATCATTTCTGATTCCTTTATTATAGAATTCCCCTAATTAAAAAAAAGTGGAAGCAACCATTCCTGAAAAATTTTGAATCTTCATCGATGATATTCAGATAGGCATTGTTTTCTCTTGGGTTTTTGCACTTTTCCTTTCACAAGATATTTCTATCTGGTTTAGTTTGGCTTCATTGCTTTTCCAGCTGGAGCTGACCACTGTTTTAACACTAGTTTTAAGGAATTTTCTTCTAACATCTATTTATTCCTCCATATCTCATTGCGGATCATATTGTCAAGGATGCAATAGATCAATTTTTACAAACTTATTTTCCAGTGGTTTAGAAACTATGATGGTCAAGGCCATAAATCAGGCCAAAACCTTTACTGATATTGTACATTTTTATGTTTATCTACGCATAAGTACATGTAATTTGATTTTAAAATTATGTAGAAAAGAAAACATTCCCTCTTGATACCTGTAAGTTGATGTCAAAAATTCTTACGCAGGTGTTGGTGGTTGCACTCAACATAAACTAATACTCAATCATACTTTATTTGGCTCAGTTTTATTTTAAAACACCGTAGATAAAAAAGAAGAAATTAGAGGAACTATTAAGCTGTGATATGAAGTGCTATGGTTTAAAAGGCTTAAATATAAGTTTGAATGTTTAAATATTTTAAATTGCACAGAGCGTTAAACCGCATACAGAACTCTGTCCCTGCTTTTGGTATTGTGCTTGTGAGGGATTGACAATTCTCTGCAGAGGTCTGTAGAAATGCAAGAGTAAAAGGAGGAAAGATTTTCAGCTTTCTGAATTTTAGAACAAATGCCATCTGGACTAATTTGCGAATCCCGTAGCACTGCTTCAGTTCAGCTCAATACACAGGGAAAATATCTGAGAGGGAGTGCGGTTATATACAGGAAGGCAATTGACCTATCACTAATTCATATGCTTTAGGAGCTCTCTAGTATTTCTTACAAGATTCTCTTCAATATGTTACACTATGTTTGATTAAGGTGATGCAAAACATTTGTCTCACTGAAAATAAAGTCACGACTTTAAACGAATAACTTGTCCATTTGTCTTCTGATTTTAGGCAGACAGTTCAGCATGCATGGTGTGGATTGCATCAGCTGTTATGGGACTATATTTTGAATCTGCTCGGATGTTGCTACCATCTCTTTAAAATATCACTTTTATACAGGCTGTCCTTACTAGTTAGCCTGCAGCCTAACTTTCCCAAACGAATTATGAAGCCAAAACTTTTTGGTCCCTAAATAATAGCTGTAGTCTTCCTAACACCATCTGTTGGTTTTGGATACAACGTAATATGTCATGCTTCCAGCAGGTCACATGTGCTTTGGCTGTCAATCTGGCCATAGTAAATTTTTCCTGTAGTTCTAGAAATTACCTAATGAAACATCCAATTATATTAGGCCACATACATTCACACATTTATTTAATATAAATATCTGGTAATTTTAAAATAAACTTCTGAATGGAAATATTCAGATGTTGCTTATTGCAACATCAGTTTTGATTGTCCTTGATTTGTAAAATGCAGGGGTAGCCTAAAAAAGAAAATAATACTCTTTTAACAATCTGAATAATTCAGATGAAAACACAGGCTCTTGCTAGTTTCTTTCTTATGCCAAGAATGAATTTCAGCTATTTACTAACATGAAACAGTAAAAGGTACCTCATGTGAAGTGGAAAAGAACATACTTCACAAGAGTTTCGAAAACTGGAATTCCATTAAAAATCTAAATTGCTGCAATACCCAGAGAATGGCTAATAAACTTAAACTTATGGATCTCACTCTGATTTTATCACTGTTTGTGCTGTAAAAAAATCCTGTTCTTAATTGCAGCAAACAAGCTATTACAATCAGATGTCAGACATTGCAACTGGGACTTCACTCACGCTATGTATAAGCAGCAGTTTATCCAAAGAGAAGTACTGTTGGTAAGAAAAAGACAATATTTTGAAGGTATTGGGATGTTGTTATGTCTCTGAGCACCTAAACATCTTTAAAAGTCTCTATTTCATAATAATTTATTGCTGTGGAACTGATTGAATTGCTTCTGTGATTCCAATCAGTAATAAAACTTGACAAGGCACCTGGGCAGGCTTTGACTGACAACACAGTTCATTACTGATTTACTGGGGAGGGGGGAGGAGAAAGTCTTTTTTCTTTTTTGACTGAAAGTTAAAATTATTTCAGAATCAATTATGTTGGAAAAATCCTCTGAGATATCAAATCCAACCTGTGGCCTAACACCACTTTGTCAACTAGACCACCGAGTGCCACATCCAGTCTTTACACCACCTCTCTGGGCAGCCCATTCCAATGTTTAACCACCCTTTCTGTGACGAAATTCCTCCTAACCTCCAATGTAAACCTCCCCTTGTGCAGCTTGTGACTAAGGACAAGAGCAAGAGCAATGTTTAGACATTTCTGGGGGCCTCAGAGGTGTACCTTAGGACTTGTATTCAAAATGTAGCTGTCTACTAAAATTTCACTTAGCAAGTGCCAGGCAGTATGAGGGCCAAAGCTCAGTAAAAATCTGTTTCTGGTCCTCAGGAATATTCCTCTTCTGGAAGAGCATGTTGTCGAACTGCATCACACTTCTGTCCAATGCCTACTCCAGCCCACAGAGAACAACAGGGTGTCAGACTTATCATGCCAATTTCTTATTGTGTATGAATTTGTTTAGGGTGCACTTTGCACCATCATCCACGTTGTTAATGAAGATGCTCATCAATATTGCATATCAAAAGTTTTACAGGAATACAGAAAAGGAAGATACTGTTGGGGCCCAGAAAGCACCAGCAGGCTTTACCAGCCCTGCCAGCCTTTCTGTGGCACCCACTGCCCCTGGCAGAGAACCCCACCTCAGCACCCGCTCCCAGTTCTGTCAGCCCCTGCTCCCAGTGCTGCCGCTGCAGGACTGATCTCCAGCTCCCCACGGCCCCGCTCTGCCCAGGGCTGATCTCCAGCTCCCCACGGCCCCGCTCTGCCCAGCCTCAGGCCCTGCTGAGCCAGGTCCAACACACAGGCTGGTGTTCTGGCACCCTGTCCCCATGGCACCACATAGCCTGAGCCTGACCTCCACCCAGACACTGACCTCCCATCCATCACTGTCCCCCTGGCCCTACCCAGCCTTTTCTGACCGGGTCCTGGCCATGCCAGTGCATTCTCTGGCCTGACCTCACACCATGACTGTGGTACTGCATTATGGCATGGGTTCCTGTCTGGATGTGGCCACCACCTCCAGGTCTCTCCTGCTGGCCTTGCTCAGGTCCTCACCTCCCTGCCCTCCCAGGGAGCACCACCTGCTCCTGCTGCCTCCCAGCAAAACCATGAACTGATTTCACAGGCTCCTTTCCTGATACTGCTAAAACAGGCAAACTTTTTCCATGTATAATTCATATGTGGGTGACTGCCGCAGCACTTTCTGCTGGTGCACTCAGCCTATGGAGGGAGACATTCACAATTCAGTAGGTGATTTAAATGGTCATAACTCATTCAAACCAAAACAAATTACTTCCACTATAGGATTTTTTGAAAAAGTTTCATTCTCATGGCAAATTTCTTTTTGCAAGAGTCAGCAACCTTCAGAGGAGTGTTCAAAAATAGGTCAGTTTTTTCTATTGCATAGATCTTATTGTTTTCCCCCATTTTTGCTCAGAATTACTCTGAAAATACTTAGGCTTTTAAAATACAGTGAAAGGCAAAAAGCAAATAAAATAAGGAAATATTTAAAAAAGGGTTTAGAGTGGAAATCCATAGGTTAGTTCATTTAAAACAGTAATTATTACTCTGCTGTTTTATAGAGGGCAAAATCAAACAGGGTTGTTTGATTAGTCTTTTAACTGATAATCTTCCTCCTTCCTATGTATTTTTTTCATCTCACATGCTTTAGTAGAGGTGCTACTATTAAAAATATTAGCTGATTATCTATGGCAAAAAAGCAATTTTCCATTTTCTTGGTGGCAAAAGACATGAAAGAAGTCCCTTATGCCTCTTTGTCTCAATCTCTCCTGGTAAGACCAATTAGTGGGAATCCAAGGTTCCTAGTATAAGAAGGAAAGTCTGGAACAAGGACAATTTACTTTAAGAGGGGGAGCAGGTTAAAGAACATTTAAAGAATTAGGATATTCTTAGGTTCAGAAGACTTGATGGGGTGCACCCCCAAGTCCTGGGTGAGCTGGTCAGTGTTTTTCATAGGCCACTCCTGAAATACACAAAGGACAAGGATGCTATTGGGAATGGTCAGCTGGGACTTGGAAAGGAGGAATCCCCCTTAACCAACTTCACATGTTTCTATGTTGAGTTGACCAACTCAGTGGATGATGGAGAACAGCAGAGGTGGTTTACACTGCCACTAATCACCAACACGTTGAACCTGGCAATCAGCTTTCAGTGCACCTCACTTATGGGGCTAGAAAAGCAACAACAGGAAGTCTAGGGAGAATCTTTACATTTTATTGGATATCAGGGAAAACATAATGACAAAGAATTAGGAAAAGGCTGATGTACTTGATACCTTCTTTGCCTCAGTCTTTAATAGTAAGACCAGTTGACACCAATGTACCCGGCCCCTGAACTGAAAGACAGAGACAGGGAGCAGAATGAAGCCCCCATAATCCATGAGAGAATGGTGAGTGACCTTCTATGCCACGTAGACCACAGAAGTTCATGGGATTCACTGAAAAGTACTGGCAGAAGAGTTCACCAAGCCACTTTCAGTCATTTATTTGCAGACCTGGTCAACCAGTGAGGTTCCAGGTGACTGGAGGTTGTCAAATCTGACACCCATCTACAAGAATGGTTGGAAGGCTGATTTGGGAAATTACAGGCCTTCAGCTACTTCAGCCTGAGTGCAGAAAAGACCATGGGGCAGAAGCCTTTGAGTGCTATCAGGCAAAAAGTACAGGACAACCAGTGGATTCAACAGCATTCCAACATCATTTCAACAGCATTCTAATGGAGAAACTGGCTGTCCATGCTGTGGGTGGGTACACTTTGGGTACAATAGAGGCTGGATGGCTGGGCCTGGAGAGTGCTGCTGAATGGAGCTAAACTCAATTAGCAAGTGGGGTTCCCCAGGGCAGATGTTTAATATCTTCAGCAATAACCTGGACAAGAGGATCAAGTGCATGCTCAGTAAGTTTGAAGACAACACCCAGTGGGGTGGGAATGTTGATCTGCTGAGGGTAGAAAGGCTCTGTGGAAGGGTCTGGATCTGTGGGCTGCAGACAACACCATGAGGTTCAATAAGGTGTCCTGTTCTGCCCTTGGGTCACAACAACCCCATGAAGCACTACAGGCTGGAGGAGGAGTGGCTTGAGAGCTGCTCAGCAGAAAGGGACGTGGTGGTAGTGGTTGACAGCCAGCTGATACGAGCCAGCAGTGTGCCCAAGTGACCTAGAAAGCCAACAGCATCCTGGCTTGTATCAGCAACAGTGTGGCCAGCAGGATTAATCAGTGATCACTCCCCTGTACTGGGCACTGGTGAGGCTGCACCTGGAGTGAAGTGTTCAGTTTTGGACTCCTCACTTCAGAAAGGACATTGAGGTGCTGGAGTGTGTGCAGAGAAAGGCAATGGCACTGATGAAGGGTGTGAAACACAAGTGTTATGAGGAACAGCTGAAGGAACAGGGGTTATTTAGCCTCAAAAAAGAAGACTCAGGGAGGACTTTATCACTCTATACAATTACCTGAAGGGAGGCTGTAATGAGGTGGATGTGGGTCATTTTTCTCAAGTGCCGAGTGATAAAGTAAGAAAAAATGTTCTCGAGTTGTTCCAGAAGAGGTTTAGATTAGATATTAGGAAAAATTTCTTAACAGAAAGAGTTGTAAAGCAGTAGAACAGACTGCCCAGGGAAGGGGTCACCATGTCATAAAGTGTTAAAAAAATGTGTGGATATGGCACTTAAAGAAACCATAGTGCTAGGTTGATGGCTGGATTTGATGATCTTAGAGGTCTTTTCCAACCTTAATGAGTCTATGACTCTATGATTTGAAGTCCATCTCCTTGCCAAAACATTGATTTGCAGGAAGCAGCAGAGGGACACTTCTGTCACATTACAGAGGGAAAAAGAGTTACACATCTTAGCTGTCACTAAGTCATTTGACAAAATATTCTTCTGTGGATAGTCTTGATCTACCATGTTCATCAGTTGGGTCTATACTGAGATTTATTATAAACTCTGAATGATTGCATAATTAATCTAAGCAACAATAGGAGAAACCTGAGAGCTGACCCACAGCTGCATTAATTATTCCTCCAAGTACAAATGCATTTGTTGTGGTGTAAAAACAGAGTATTTCACTTGGACTCTTTTGCTGGTAATTAGGGGCAGTGCCCTTTTAAAAAGATGTAACCACTTTCCTAAGCTGTGTTGTAATAACTGCAATAAAGGCAATATGAAGATTTTAGTCATGAAGAACTAGATAAAACTCTTAATTTCACAAGGACTCTAATCATGCAATTTCTATTGCATGAGGAGGTGAGCCCGTTAGAATTCTTCATTCTCACAAGCCTCTGCTACAGAGCACTCCTTGCAAGTGCCAGAGAGGATTGTATATGAAAAAACCCTTGTTCATATCCTATGTCTTTGCTTCATTTTGCTGTAGCATTTAATACCATTTCAAACAAAGAAGACAAAATAAAGAAGTAGATAATTACATTGTTGCAGAATTCAATAACCAGAATGTATTTCAGAGATGAAATGTTAAACCCATCTTGATACACAGTGGTGCGAAGCAAATGGCTGAAACCAGCCTTTTTTCATTAATTTATTAGGATATTTAACAACATTAAAGGACTGCAAGTTTCATCACCTTGCTAAATTTGTTACCTTTTTTAATACATAATACTCCTGCTCCAATTCCGTCCTTAATTACAGTAGGTATTTTTCTAAATCTACACTATTCCCCTGTTGTATAATGTTGCCTGCACATCTGGTAAAGTAATTGAAGGGAATAGATTTCAGAGCATATGGAGGTCCACCATCGGGACAAGCACTGGTCAATGAAGAACTGGTAGAATCACTGCATGAAGGAGCAAGAAAAAGCAGGATTGCTAACGTAGGAAAAGATCATTGATTTCAATCATCAAGCTAGCACCCCTGTATTCACCACTAAACCATATCAAGTACCACATCCACACATTTTTTTAAACAGTTCCAGGGATGGTTACTCTGCTACTTCCCTGGGCAACCTGTTCCCATGTCTCTGGACAATTCCATTTTTAATGATTAGTGTGTTTATTGTCATGCTCATGAACCAGAGGGATCAAGAATATAATTTTGCAATGCTTTTCCATAAAGCATACAAAAAATTAAACACAGTCTTTCCCTCAAAAAAAAAAAATCATAGTTCTGAAAAAGAAGGAGCAAAGTGAATGTAATATAGTAATGCAACATAGTCTGCAACAACAGAAGGTTTGCACTACAAATTGAACGAAAGAGTCAAGAGTCAACAAGGTCAATCATTTCCCAAGACTTGGTGGAATTGTCAAAGAACCACAAAATAATCCTCTACCTATATGGATTCTTTAACTTATGATATGTATAATATGTCACTTTCACCACAGCCCTGCACTATGGGGACCCAGCTATTAAAATAGAATAAATTTTAGTCTTCAAATCAAACCCCTTCTCTCAAAGAGAGTACTTTCCAGTATATTCAAAAGGGTAAAGTCTGAATTTCAAATTATACAAGAAGAATCGAGTAAACAAATAGAAACAAAAAAAAATGCTATAATTAGTAATCAAAATCTGGTGGGTACATACTGTGTAATGTAAACAGTAAACACTATGGTTTACTTTTCAATTAAATGCATGGAAGTTCTTCTACTACTTTACTTGCAAGCAAATGGGGTTTGAAGTGTTGTGTAATGGCATAGGCCTATGCAATAATAATTCACCCTTTTACTTATATTCTCTTTGTGTATTGGGTTAGGAAAACCACACTCGAACTGCTTTAATTTTTTCTTTTTATGTGTTCTATGTAATAAGAAGGATTATTTTACATAGATATACTAAATTTCTAAACAATTAAAATAGTATTATTAAATAGTATTGCACAAGTTACTGGGGCCCAATTGTGACAGCTCCAGCACACCCCTGTACCAGGGACAGTGCCACTACTTAACTTTGCCTGTTCTCGTTATGACCAAGTGATAAATAACTGCCAGTTTGTCTTTCTCAAATCTCACTCTCTTATATTACTGAAAATAGGGCTAATATCTTACGCGTCACTCTTGTGTTTTAAACACAAGTATTGGTGACCTCATGTATTTACTTAAGTGAGAAGATAATATAATTTTTGTAAGCTTCAGTTTTCAGTAAATTATGTTTATTTCATCTACGTTCTGAGGTACCAATTAGGAATGTTAAATACATGACAGAAAAAAACTTGAACACCACTGAAAAGAAACAGTTTGAAAAGACTGCAAGAACAGAGAAAAAAATAAAGAAAAAGTAAAGCAAAGAAATAAATATTGGGCTGGTTATTGTTTTCAAATGGGCGTGAAGCTTTAAAACATAAGTTGCATAGAATGGGCTCCACTGCTTAAATCATGACTGGACTATATTGATCCCACATGGAGAATCAGCTAGGGGTCATAAAGAATTCACTGGTAATGTCAGTGTATTTAGAGTATCCTGCAGAGTATAATTTCATTATGTGAAGAACAGAAAAGCCAGTGTTAAGCATTTATTCTTTTCTACAAAGCTGAAAAATTTCATTTTCACAAACTGCTGGTACATGTGCAGAAGAGCACCTGGACAAGATTCTCTTGATTCCAGCTACACAGTTTCAGAATAAATTAGCTTCCCTCTGTGGCCTTTTTCTAGGAATCATTTTTTTTCCTTTCACATGAGCAAATTTCCAATTTGCTCTCTTTAGGAGCTAGAATTTTCTGTCTCACAAAGAAAGAATCACTGATTTAATAACTTGTCAATGAAAAAGTAAAGTAATTGGAGAAGGCTGCAGGATGACCTTACTTTCCTTTGACCTAATCTCTCACTCACTACAAAATTTAGTTGAAAAAAGCTATGCTGTCTGATTTTCCAACATGGAAAGAAAGTGCAAAACACCATCCAAGAGTTTTGGAATTGGTTAGTTGCTGTAACATTCTTGGGTCCGTACTTGAATCTGACACCTAAGAAACACAGACCCTTGACTTTGGATCCTTGTTTGGATCCAAATAAGTTATTCCAGCAACTAAAAACTATGAATTCATGTTGCATATTACATCCTTGGTCATGATTTGGCTTCACAATATAGAAGAAATCAAATCAGATCTGTCATCTACAGTGATAACCTCTGAGGATACATCTTCCTGACTGCATGCTACTATCCGCTCTAACTCAAATAAACAGGGACAAGATTATGTCAGCAGAAGCAGTGCTGCCAGTAGCTGCAAAATCACAGTCATCAGAGGGAAAACCACAAGGATAAATTGTACTAAAAATGAGAGATGGGGAAGAAATAGAACAATTTGGTTTGAATTGAAGGGGCTAGTGGAAATGTATAGATATCCAGGGAGGAATTTCAGAGGTGTCCTATCATGAGGACATGAATATATGAATAGTTTTGGAAGTCCTGAGATTGTTGGTTACTAACATATGACAGAAGAAATATCCCACCACATACACCCAGTTTTACATCCTGCCTTAAGGCAAAAGTGACACAGCCAAAATAAGAGAATTATAGAGTCATTAAGAGAATTATAGAATCATTAAGGCTGGAAAAGACTTCCAAGATCATCGAGTTCAACCTTTGACCAAACACCACCATGTCAACTAAGCCATAGAACTGAATGCCACATTCCCTTGTTTCTTGACCCCTTCTAGGGATGGTGACTCCACCACCTCCCTGGGCAGCCCATTCTGATATTTGGCCACCCTTTCAGTGAAGAAATACTTCCTGTTGTCCTGCCTGAACCTCCCTTGGTACAGCTTGAACCTGTGTCCTCCTGTCCTGTCACTGGAGCCTGGGAGAAGAGGCCAACCCCCACCTGGCTGCACCCTCCTTCCAGGCAGTTGTAGAGAGTGATAAGGTCTCCCCTGAGCCTCCTTTCCTCCAGGCTAAACACCCCCAGCTCCCTCAGCTGCTCCTCACAGGATCTGTACTCCAGACCCTTCCCCAGTTCCACTGCCCTTCTCTGGACACGCTCCAGCCCCTCAATGTCTTTCTTGTCGTGAGTGGCCCCAAACTGGATACCGGACTCAAGGTGTGGCTTCACCAGTGCCAAGCAAAGGGGAAATGTCACTGACCTGGTCCTGCTGGCCACACTGTTGCCGATACAGGCCAGGATGCCATTGACCTTATTGGCCACCTGGGCACAGCTGGCTCATGTTCAGCCACTGTCAACCAGCACCCTTAGGTCATTTTCTGCCTGGCAGCTTTCCTGCTGCCCAGCCACTCTGCCCACAGCCTGTACCACTGCCTGGGGCTGTTGTGACCAAAGCTCAGAACCCTGCATTTTGCCCCGCTGAGCCTCATACTGTTGGCCTGAGCCCATCGATCCAGCCTGCACAGATCCCTCTGCAGAGCCTTCCTGCCCTCCAGCAGATCAACACTCCTACTGAAACTGGTGTCATCTACAAACTGCATGAGGGAGAGCTTGCACCCTTCATCCGGATCACTGATAAAGATATTAGAGGTCTGGCCCCAACACCGAGCCCCCAGGAAGACCACTAGCACCCAGCTGCCAGCTGGATGTAACTCCATTCACCTCCACTCTCTGGATCCAGCCATCCAGCCAGTTTTTAACTCAGTGAAGAGTGCACCTGTCCAGCGAATGTTTGCTAGGCAGATTTTTCGTGTGACTCAAAATAGAAGAATAAATTTTACAGTCTTCCTTTCGCTCTCAGTTCAGGCTATCATATCTCAGACCAGAACAGATATGAGGCACTGTAATAATTTACTTTTCATTGCTCAATTTGAATGAAGTAGTGTACCCAGCTTGTGGTCACTGATGTGGAATCAAATCCTATGCTGAATTAAATTGTAAGGCTTAATGCTTTCCTGTGTGCACCCTTTAAAAACCACAGTGAGCCACAATTTTGCTTTATTTGTAAAGCAACTGGTATGAACTCTTTGCAAGTGATCAGGGTTCTGGTGAAAAAAAACCAAACAAAAAAACCTTGGGGGCAATTCAAGAGAAAAATAACCAGCATTTGCTTAAGTATATACAGAATGTGCCTCTAAAATCCTCTTCTGGGTGTAAAGTACATAAAAAAATAATAGTTATTCAAAGCCAAAAGTAAACAGATACATACAAATAGTGTTCTCAACTTTTTCTTTGCTTCTCTGAGACAATTTCTATTGTCAGCTACACTAATACAAGCAAGCCTGAATAAAATTGTCAGGTTTAGTATACTTACTGTGGGTATTTACCCATGGAATTCTTCATACATATAAACCACAGAATTTATCTCCTTATTTATTGTAATGCAGTAATTTGGAGGGAGGGACGGGGAGAGAAGAGAGGGGAACCATTTTTATATGAGGTCGTTTTTTCATTTCTTGAAAATTCAAACCTGAGGTGACTTTAGTTACTAGAAACCAGAGTAAATAGCAAGAATAGAAAGATCCAGTGGCACTTTTCAAAACGTTGATCTGTTCAGGCCTTTTTAGAATCTGTAACATTTGACAGTCCTCAAAGCCTGCATTCAGAACATGACAGAATAAAGAACTATATTTACACAGAATTATCCACTTCTGTTCACATCATTTATACATCCTTCTTAACGGCAATATCATGACTGCACAAGGAGAAGCATGCTGAAGCATGGGGCAAAATATTTCTCTACTTGTGATATATTTTTCTAGTGACCAGACCTTGTCAAATCACTTGATACTCATACTAGAGAGTGAAAAATGCTAGACTAATTTTCTTTTCAAAAGCAAGGACAAGTTTGAACTTACACTGATTCTCTGCACTGTTGTGTTAAATGGTGCACCTGGCAGTTAAATGAGTTTGTTTATTCTGACAAGCTGTGTGTAAACACAGTACAGAGAGCAGCAGGCATGACATATCCTGAATAGAAAGCAAGGCCTTTATCATCCAAAATGCAGATACTTAGAAGAATATCAGGATTATATCTTTGAAAAGGTTGAAATTTCTCTTTTCCTCTGTGAGATCACAGTTTATATAAAATTAACCCCTTCTTAACTCCCAAGGCTTTTTAAACCCTTTTTCAGTGGTTTTATTTGCATTCCTGTAAAGAGAATAAAATAATTTCAAGGTCTTTCTTTGAGCAGAAGGCCAAATTAATTCTAAAAGCCAGTGGCACTTACCAGACAGATTAATCAGAGAGGTACTTGGGCTTGTCTTATGTGGCAGGTCAGAAAATTAAAAGCTTTGGAGGTGACAAAGAATCTCTTATTTCAGTAAAAGGTTTTTTCCTTCCTTTAGAATGTAAAAGTGTGTGAATAGGCATTAAAATAACCAAACTTCATATACACATAAAGGTAGCAGATCAAAAAGCATTATGCAGACACACAGACATATTTCAATATGATTTTCAGTAGCTATTTTATCTTAAAGTCTCGGAATCACAGACTCATCAAAGCTGAAGAGACCTCCAAGATCATATAGTCCAACTATATATAGTCAATGCAGCACCTCCATAATCACTCCTAAAACACATCTCCAAGTGTCATATCCAGACACGTCCTGAAGATTTACAGAGATGGAGACTCCACCACTTTCCTGGGCAATTTATTCCAAAGTGCAACCTTTCTTTCAGCAAAGTTTTTTCTAATATCTGATCTTAACATTCCCTGGTGAAACATAAGAGCATTTACCCTCATCCTTTCACTTGAGATACGTGAGAAGAGACTGACGCCCCGCTTGCTACAACCTCCTTTCAGGCAGCTGTAGAGAGCAATGAGGTTCCTCCTGGTCTTCTTTTTCTCCAGCTCCCTCAGCAGCTCCTCACAGGACTCGTGTCCAGACAATAGCTCTGTTGCCCTTCTCTGGACTTACTCCAGCACTCTGATGTCCTTTTGAAGTGAGGGACCCAGAAATGAAGACAGGACTCAAGGTGTGNTAACATTCCCTGGTGAAACATAAGAGCATTTACCCTCATCCTTTCACTTGAGATACGTGAGAAGAGACTGACGCCCCGCTTGCTACAACCTCCTTTCAGGCAGCTGTAGAGAGCAATGAGGTTCCTCCTGGTCTTCTTTTTCTCCAGCTCCCTCAGCAGCTCCTCACAGGACTCGTGTCCAGACAATAGCTCTGTTGCCCTTCTCTGGACTTACTCCAGCACTCTGATGTCCTTTTGAAGTGAGGGACCCAGAAATGAAGACAGGACTCAAGGTGTGGCCTCACCAGTGCCAAGTACAGGGCAGGGACAATCACTGCCCTACTCCTGCTGGCTAGTCTATTCTGATACAGGTCAGGATGCCATTGGCTTTCTTGGCCACCTGGGCACATGGCTGGCTCATACGCAGTTGGCTGTCAACCAGCACGCCCCAGCTTTCTGCTGAGCAGCTCTCAAGCCACTCTTCCCCCAGCCTGTAGCACTGTTGTGTTCAAAGTGTAGGACCTGGCCTTACTGAACCTCATGGTCTTGGCCCATCAATTCAACCTATCCAGATCCCTCTGTAGATTCCTGCCCTCAGCAGATCAACACTACCAAACTTAGTGTTGTCTGAGAACCTGCTGAGGGCTTGCTCAACCCCCTTGTCCAGGTTATCAATGAAGATTTTAAGCAGGACTGGACCAGTACTGGGCCCTGGGGAACCTCACTAGTGACTGGCCTCCAATTAGTTTTAGCCGCATTCACCACCACTCTCTGGGCACAGCCATCCAGTCACTGTTTTAACCCATAATAAAGTGCATCCATTCCCACCAAGGACAGCTATTTTCTCCAGAAGAATGCTGTTGAAAATGGTATCAGGAACTTTACTAGGTGAAGTCTAGGTAGAGTAGGATATGTCTAGGTAGACACATCCACAGCCTTTCTGTCACCCTCGAAGTGTGTCACTTTGCCTTAGAAGGAGATCAGGCTGGTCAAGCAGGACCTGCCTTCCATAAACCCATTTTGGCTATGCCTGAAGCCCTGGTTGTCCTGTATGTGCTGCATGATGGCACTCAGGATAAACTGCTCAGTGACCTCCCACAGTACTGGCTTAAGTCTGAAAGGCCTCCCAACCCTTCTTGTAAATGGACAATTTTGAGTCAACTGGGACTTCTCCAACTAACCAGAATTGCTGGTAAATGATTGAACATAACGTTAAAGTAGGGGAACAAATTCACTGCTTTTTTATGTAGCTACATTTTTTTTTCAATGGACTCAGTAGGAGAATATTACAGCAATTAAATTCTCTCTTGTAATTCTGTGTCAATAAAAGGAGAGGTTAAAGGTACTGCTTACAAATAAATAAAAAATTTAAATGTACGTAATTAATAAAATATGTGGGGGTATGTATGGATTATACTCAGAAAACATTGAGTGGCAGAATTTTCAATACAAAGCTAATGAAATCTATTTTATTAGTCTGCTTCTACTTACTGCTTATAATTAATATAATCACTAAATGTTCCCATATTATTCAGTATGAGCTATTAGTCTTCAGGCTAGGATAAATTGGTCATTCTTTGTTTTCTTTGAAGATTATTTTCTAACAAGCAACCTAACACTGAAGAAGGCAGAAATGTAAATGCATTATATCTGATGAAAACCAGATGTTCCTTGCTATATCAGAAGAGGCATATGCAAGAATATGTGTGGAAATATTCAGAAATGTTTAATTCTACATAGGAACTGACTCGCCTGAAAAGCACAGAAAGCAGAAGAGAAAGTTGTTATTATCTAATGTGAAAGCAGATTGAGGAACAGAATTTTATATCCTTTTCTTTCTTATATCCTTATTGTGACAAAGACCATGAGTTTTGACAGGATCTATCAGTAACTCTTGGAACTAATATTATTTCCAGAAGCTGATCAGATTAAAAAAATTATCTTTGAAAATATAAGAAAAAAAAAAATTGAAAGGAACATCAACTGTATTTAGCCTGATATTTCTTAATCTGTTTCATTAAAGAGGCTCACAATTTTGTAATAAAAGCTGAATAATGAACCTGCTACAATGTTTTACTAACACTAGTATAATAAATGATGAAATATTGACACATATCAAAACCCTTGATCTCTGGTTGCTGACACTTATGCACTCAGTATACCACAAACCACACTCCAAAGTATGTCATTTGACTATTTACTCCCAGATAACTTTTAACTTGAGAAAGAGTAGGATCTGACATTTTTTTCTTGTTAAAACCATGATGACCCGTGTGGCATGAAATGAAAGATTACAGTAGTAATCTTAGTAGTTGCTAAGAACAAGATATTGTCCATGCTAAATCATTTCACTCAGTATTTCAGAAGTTCCCATTATGAGCTTCTTCTGTCTCATATGTTAGCAAGTAGGCACCTCATAATTCTGAGTATTTTCCATGTTTTAACCAGGAGAAAAAGCTCCACTGGGATCCTAAGCTTCAGGGCCAATATTGTTGTTTTGGTTCTGTAATAATATACTTCAGGAAGTACTGAAAGAAGAAAAAACCCCAAAAACCAGACAATACCTCTCACGTATTGCTTTCTTCACAGAAACAGGCTTACAAAAATATTGTATCCACAGAGTAGTCAGGTTCAGTGTTTACAAAAGGACCAGCTAATTCTGATCCTTCCTGTAGTTTTGTGGATTTGTTTTGAAGAATTTCTTTTTCATCTTTTCGTAGGAATAAAAGTGCTGCACAAGACCATTATTTTTATTAGCATTTTTGGTCATGCTGTGTGTGCAAATGTCTTGGTTTGAAAGACAGGTGTCTGCCGAGGAAGGCAGGAGCCCCCCTTGGAATGGAAAATACAACCCCCTTCCCTCCAGATTATTGTAAATTTGAAATTAAGGGGCTTTCAGGCAAAGATATCAGGAATAGGAATAACAGTTTTTACTAATATATATATATATTAGTAAAGAATATAGCAATAATACAGAGACACTGGTTTAACCTGACAGAGTCAGGGGTACAACCTGGCACCCTGCCTGGCAGGGTGTTGGTAGCAGTCCGATTCGGTGATAGCTGCAGTTCTCTTTGAAGTGGTTCTGTTGAAGCGATGATCTTGTAGAAAAGGTCTGGTCCTCAGAAAAGTCCAGTGGTGGTTGTGTAGTTCTTGTCCTCTGGGATCCCAGCAGGTAAGGCTCCTGGGCTGTTCCAAACCCCAGATTTTATCCAGGTGGGAATGCTTGGCTCCTTCCCCCTGGGTGGAGCATCTCCCAATGGGATGGTGAGTCATGGGCAGGGCACTAATGGGCCCATTAACAGGAGATAGTCCAGAGGGAGGAGGCAAGGAACATTGCTACACCTGGTCTCAACAGCTCATGGTAATAGAATACACTGTAACCCAAGACAGCAGAACAGTATTTTTTATTCATTTTATGTTGCCAAAGTTTAATCCTAACTGGTTTGTGCCTTTATTATGTATGTACTAATTGTCAATGCAGAGTCTGGGATCAGCAGAAAGAACTTTAGATTAATTTAAAAAGACGCCATGGGAATATTCACTTAATGGTGGTAAAATTCATTTTCAGCTATATTCAATGTTATCTTAAAAATTACAAAGTAATAAATTTGGAGAGGAAGTAATTCTTATAATGTGTTGGTCTGTTAAACTGATAATACATTGAGGATCTGACTCGTAAGTGGTTTATTTTATGGTGCAGTGAACTGATGATTCTAGAATTCATAAAGCTGACCCAGAATTAATCATATTGAAACAACTGCAGGGTTACAAATCTGACACTGCTAATCAAAATGAAGTATTTTTCTTTACTTGCATGTTTGCTGCCATTGGCAAGAGGTCTTACCTGCCTTTTGCTTTTGAACAGCTGAATAAGATTTTGGTAGCTCTCCTGTAACCTGCCTTAAAGGGCAATTCTGTACTTCTGTTAAAAAGAAAAGAACGAAGGGAAAGCTGAAATTTTACATATTTTGACCAATCCTGTAAAGAGATGCACATTTCTTTGCCCCTTTATGTTGAAGGTGTTCAGTGTTGAGTCTTACTCCTGAGTAATTGCCTGAAGTAATGTTTAGTTTATGCATCTGCAAAGCATGGACCAGAACCTGACCCTTGTCTACAACTTCCACAACCTGTTGTGAAATGTGCACTCCAGTGGAAGTAAGCTAAAAGGGGAAATAGAGCATTTGCATCTTACTGAGATTCGTGAAAAGTGAATCCACACTGTGGAAATGTGTTTTGAAAATTTATAAGGATTTTTTGCAAATGTGTTTGGTTTTTAGGCTTTGCACAAGGATCCTTGTTGAAGACGAAGGGGGTATCAGATTCTTCTCTCCTTCCCTACCCCCCAGTATTTTTTTCAGAGCTTGCTTGTCTGAAATGCTTGTGACAATTGAGTGCAGCAGTTTAAGGGTCTTTCTCCAGTCCAGCAGACTTGCATTTCCTTAGTTTGTTTCTTTGACTTATTTCTATACCTATTGCTCCATGATATAAGAGTAATTGAAGTTATCTAATGCCTTCCACCCTTAACTGAACTACCAGAATTTCTCTCCATCATCTGTCACATCCATTAAATAAAAAAAAGAAAAAAAGAAAAAGAAAAAAAAAAAAAAAGAAAAGAAAAAAGGAAGAATTTATATTTAATTTTTTTAATATCCTTAATTTATTTTAATATTTTTCATCACTCTCTAGAAATTCTGTCAGTACACCTATAAGTTTTGGTCCTAAAACACCTATGAGTTCAAGGATATTACTAAGGAGATACAAAAAATTTTCAGCTGTGTGCACAAGCTAATAATGCAGGCCTTGTAGGGTAAAAAATGTTTGAATCCTTTACTCACAGTAGCTTAAGCATTGACATTAAGACATTTCAGGGCAAATCAACATAAATATTTGACGCATAAAAAGAAAGCTATGTGTTACTGAGGTAGGAAATTTCGAGCAAGTGACTCCGCAGTTTTGTAGTCTGTATTACCATTACAGATTCACTCACACTTGTTTAGCGTTATTGATTCAAGAACAGAATTAAACACTCAAAGTAAAATAAATAAACCAGGAAAATTTAGAACAGGAATATTTAGCTACTGCAGTTCTGTCCAAAGGTGTTGTGCAATTCAGTATAGAAAAAAAAGTACAGAAAAGAAAAGCCAATTGGGCAATGTACAGAGACCTTTGTATTATTGTAATAGGAACTGACACAACCATTTGTTCTTCAAGAAGGAGATATAACCCCTGTACCTTTTGGACTGATATAAAATAGTAAATTGCTACTACCTCAGTGCTCCAGAGTTGTTTCTAGATTTTGTGGCAACAAAATCCTTTTCACCTTTGTGGCAACAGTCCTTTTCACAAATACATATGTAGTAATGGCAAGTCACAATTTTCAAAAACTTGTGAGGACATGTTAAACTAGCCTGCACTATTATTTTCCAAAGGTATTTTAATTCAGGTATCTAACTTGTAAACAAAAGAAAGCTCATACCATTGAAAAAGTCTGGATCATTTGATACTTAACTGCGTTCTTTTTGGGAAAAATTTTTATCACAAAGCTGTTAATATTTGATCTTAATGAAAATAGGATTGAATTCGCCATTGCCTATATTTTTTGTGCTGGATTTCATCAAATTATGCTGTGCATACTTTAAAAATCAGCTTTTATTTTCTTTTCTGCCATCTCCAGATTGAATCCACAGATTTAGTCCAGACATCCCAGACTCTGGGGAGGCTGGATAAATGGGCTGAGGACAATTTAATGAGAATCAACTTAGTCAAGTACTGGCTTCTGCCCTTAGGTCCCAACAATTCCCTCATGCAGAGGTACAGGCTTGGGGCAGAGGGGCTGGAAAGGGGAAAAGACCTCGGGGTGCTGGTTGACAGCAGCTGAACCTCGGCCAGTGACTGCCTGGGTGGCCAGTAAGGACCAGGGCAGTGACTGCTGCCTGTACTGGGCACTGGTGAGGTCACACTTCAAATGCTGTGTTTAGATCTGGGCCCCTCATGGCAAGAAAGACATTAAGATGTTGGAGGGAGTCTAGAGAAGGGCAACAGAGCTGGGGGAGTGTCTGGAGCACAAGTCCTGTGAGGAGCTGCTGAGGGAGCTGGGGGTGTTCACCCTGGAGAAAAGGAGGCTCAAGGGTGACCTTATCACTCTCTTGAACTCCCTGAAAGGAAGTTATAGCCAGGTGGGAATCAGTCTGTTCTCCCAAGCAACAGGCACCAGGAGAAATGGCTACACAAGAGAAAATTACTACAAGTTGGGCAGGGGAGGTTTAGATTGGATATTTGGAAAAAATTCTTCACAGAAAGGTTTGTATAGCATTGGAACAGTGTCTTGCTTTAAAACAATTTACAGGGTAGAGCCTGTATCTACTTCTCCTTTGGGTTTAACCACTTCCCTTTCACCAATAAGGGGAGGAATGCGAGAAGATGTAAGTGAAAAAATAGCAATTTACTAAAAACCAAACCAGCAACAACCAAGATAGCAGTAAAAAGCACTAGATACAAAGGTGCTGAATCTTGTGGACTCCTTTGGGACAAAGAAGACAATGTACTTTGAAACACTTGGCTCAACCTTCCCCCTGGAACAAACAAATGGGGAGGTAGGAGCTTACAAAACCCCCAGCAACCACAGCCGAAAATGGTGGTGTGAAACTTTCTCCCGAGTAGTTTAGTATTGTGGAACAGAATTTCTTGGAGACCCTCCCCCAGGCAACTCTCTGGACAGCCCAGCGAGAAACAAGGAAGAGGCTCTGCTTGGGTGTTCCCTGGCCCTTAGAGGGAGCCCAGCACGCCCCACTTCTGCAAGCCCACAGCAAGACACCGCTGTTCTGCTTCCAGCCCCACATCTGGAAGGGACAGCGATAATCAGGTTGGTGTAGTAAAGATACGGAATACAATACCCTTTTTTGGGGGGTTACCCAGGGCAAAGAGGCTGCGCAGGGAGGTAGTAGAGTCATCATCCCAGGAAGTGTTCAAAAAACTTGTGGATATGGTGCTTGAGGACATGGTTTAATGGTGACCATGGTGGTGGTGCATAGGCTGGCAGACGGACTTGATCATCTTAGAGTTCTATTCCAACCTTAACCAGTCTATGAAGTCTATGATTAATTTTGGTTTTTACATCTAGAATAGTCAGTTCACCTTTCTGCACAGTCTTGCTCGTAGTATTCTGAGGTAATGATTAAATGCTAGATTCATCAGTTCCACCATAACTTTCTTGTGCACTGTATTTAGCATTCAGAGAAAATGAGATGGTGATCATGAAAATCATGCAGAATATCGATAGCACCTGATAGCACTGAATTCTGAATTGGACTCATAGATTAAAAATACTGTAAATATTAAAGACTGTATATTTTAAATATAAATAATATTAAATGTAATTGTAGAATAGATGTAAATATATATTATAAATATAAAGTATATTTAAGATTTCATGTCCACATTAAACAACTAAACATTGTCTTGCAATGCAGAAACGTGGAAGAAACCACAAACATCCAGGCAGAATGAGCAATTTGCATGTACAATTGTACATAGTTCTACCAGCTTTCTACTTTTCACACCCAAGAACCTGGAAGCCTGCTAGACTAGTAATGAAAGCAAACATGGCACCGAAAGAAACACAGAGGCTGTAATCCTTGTTCTGATTGCAGGAAAAAAGAGAAAGGAAGAAAGATTTACTATATACTGTGGCGAGCAGGGGAGGATAAAGCAAAACTTTGCAAAAAATAAGGGTTGTGATATCAAACTAAAAGGTTATTTACTTCAGATGAGGAGGATTCAGCACAAATCCAGAGACAGCTAGAATTTCTGTTTTAAAATGCCTTCTAAAAATATCACTCAAAAGGAAAAAAAAATTCTGCTGAATTGTTTCTGAATGATTATCCTGTGCTTGACATGATGAGTGAGAACCATTTAAACTGAAACCTGATAACCTTCACAAATTAGTTATTCTATATGCTCTACAATATTAGAATTTCTTACTTAGTCTACTGTCAACTTAATATTAGGTATAGAAGATGACACTGTGAAGATACATGTGTGGATACGGTTTACAGGCCTAAGTTGAAAAATATAAATATGATTCATTTCACTCTGATAAAATCACTAGAACTATTAGTGCTTCAGTTTTAGCCTGATGTTAAACATTGACATTAAAAGGGCACTTAGAACTCTAAAAGGACTTTGACATACAGCCTGCATAGTGATCTGTGAGTTATGGGTTAAGTCACAAATAGTCAATAACCCTGCCCTCTGCATTTCAGAGACATTGGCTTCGCAGTCAATGCAGACCAAATACAAAGATCAGATTGTTTGGTTAGTGTCTTTAAAGAATCCTCTTCATGATGCTCTGCTAGTTTTGTGTGCTTTGGTGTAAGGTTCTACACTTTCATTATAGGTGAATGCTTTTGGTGCACTCCTTCCACTGCAGGCAGCTAACAAAACATAAAGAAATATCTTAGCTGCCACACAATCATCTGTGCATATTTCACAGTGACAGAGGAAGGCAGGAGCCAAAGCATTTGATTTTGCCTACAGAAAACATGAATTTCGGAGGATGTCTGCACAGTGCAGAGGGCTTTGTGAGCAGTTAACTCTGTAACTGGAAGCAGACGAAACCAGGTCAGCAGAACAATTGGTTCTGCTAAGAAGTTGGAAATATTATTCTAGGCAGATTTCTGCATTAGTATTATTACATTCTTTATGGGTTTTGAGATTGTATTTGGATGTAGAAAATATAAGAGCTTTTTCTCAGCAAAGCACTATATAGCACTGTGTAAACATTTTTCCTTTCCACAGAAAACGGACTGTGACACCTCTTTTCTACAGTATTAGATCATTGCAAGCTCTTATCACTGCCAACAATAGCAGGTATTGATATATTGACAGTAGGTAGAGCTAACAATAACGCCTATACAACTATACAGTAGCTCTAATTGATCCACAAGTGTTTCAACACTACAGTTTTTTTGTACGAACATCTGGAAATTTCTGAATGGGTGAAGAAATCAGGAGCATGTCACTAATTACCAACTTAGTTGTGCTTAGTTTGATATTAAGCAAAAACTGTTATTGTTAGTGTATGACAAAATTGATTTATATAAAACAAATTACTATTCACAATTGGTTTTCATATCAAAAAGAAAAAGCCAGTACATATAAATTTCTATGTATTTGTCCCCTACTGGCTAGGGACTCATGTCTCTAGCCCATTCAGATCTGGCACCGTCTCTTTAGGTTTTTTCTAGATGACCAATTTGATCATTTATCATGTTGACTGTAGAAAAAAGTATGTCCCTGCCCAGACTACAGCCAGTAGTCTGTCTGAGATCCACAGGACTGACCTTTTCACTCCCTACAACTGCCTGAAAGGAGGTTGTAGCCATGTGGGGGTCGGTCTCTCCTCCTGGGCAACAAGTGGCAGACAAGAAGACATAGTCTTAATCTTCCCCAGGGGAGGTTTGAATTGCAGATTAGGAAGAATTTCTTCACAGAAAGGGTGATTAGACCTTGGAATGGGCTGCCCAGGGATGTGGTGGAGTCATTGTCTCTGGAGATGTTTAAGGAAAGGCTGGATGTGGCACTCGGTGCCATGGTCTGGTTGACGTGGTGTCTGGTCACAGGTTGGACTTGATGATCCCAGAGGTCTTTTCCAACCTCACTGGTTCTGTAATCTAAAGATGTATATTATTATACATATTCTTTTTGGCCCCAAACATAACCACACCACTTTAAAGTGTAGTGTTTCTAATAGCGTTTTTCCACAAACTTATGAAGAAGTTCTGGTATTCAGAAATACTCACACAATTCTAAAAAATCAGAGTTCCATTGCAATCAGTTAAGCTACAAAACCTAGTTCTTCCAAGTTTTTATCTCTTATTACTCAAGTAGAAAATTAGAAGATAACACTTCCATTTTAAACAGAATAGTAGGCCAGCAATTACAGTCTCAAACAGAGGCATAATTTTGGTATGCGAGAATTTAAACAAAGTTTAAAAAAATTGAAGAATACTTATATGCAAGTTTTGATTGGTATGCATAGAACAATCCCTGAAGGTTTAATCATATGAATCTAAAACAAAGGCAATTGGGGTTTGTATGGGACAGAGCCTATGAAATGTAATTTTTTTTCCTGTATTCCAGTCTGGTTGCAAAAAGAAAAAAATACTTCAAGGTCTAAAGATCAGAACTTGGGAAAATTTTGAAAGTCCTCTTGTCATGCTTACACAATCTCCCACTAACAATCAGAACTAGTAAATATGGCAAAAACAAAAGCTACAAAACCAGGGCTGCCAAAGCATTTCTCAAGTACCTTCAAGCAATTTTCATAAACTTCCAGGTTTCCAATCGAGAATTCACCAATTATGAAGAAAATAATTCCATTGAGCCTGTTTAACTTCTAAATCTCCTCTATCTAGTCTTTTATTCTGCAGTTACATTCTTGTGCATATCAGTTTTCTGGAACAGCTGTGATGGAATATTAGAAGAAAGCAAAAAGGAAGAAACTCTTCATGAAATCTCACTAGAATGATTGTGGGTTTTGGGGGTTGTTGATTTTTTGGGAAGTTTTGTTTATTTTTTTAAGCTGGATAAATGACATTCTCAGCTGAAGGCTCATAACAAAATGAGGAACAAAACCCCTTGAGACAGATTCTTAGCCAGAGCACTCTGGTAAGGAAGAGTGCTCTTACAGTCCAGAGGATTTACCGAATGAACTTCAGCATTAAATTTGGAGTCGTATTGGCCTATGAATTAGCTAAAAATAATGGTAGTTTCTTATGAAATCCAGAAGTTTTCCAAGCATGTTCTCTGTTTTTAGCGTATATGTCCTCTGTGGGGGAGCAAGATATCCAGAAATTAAAGTGTGTTGCAGCAGCAGTAGGATATTTTGTTATTGTTGTTGGTATGAAAACTTAATAAAAAGAGAGACATTTCTATGCAGAAATTGAGTTATTACAGGTATTTATCATATTTTAAAAACTCCTTTAGTAAACATTTCAGAGATATATATTTGAGAAATCACTTTTAATCTTTTCAGACAATTTAATGGCAACTTGAAGGCTGATCTAATCTTCCCTTACAATGGTTGTCTGGGCAACAAAGAGTTTTTTATGCTTCTTGGCAACAGATCCTTTCACAACAGTGTACTAGTGTGAAAGACTAGAAGAATAAATTAATTAATATCATAAGATGTTGATTATTCTCTAGATGAATTTTTCTCGGGAAAAAAATCTGGGATTTGTTGTGAATTTTTTGCCTGTTTCTTGTTTCGGTTTTTCTGTTTCTTTTATATCAAGGAGCACAAACAACAGGTTTTAAAAAACCTGTAGGAAAATCCACAATATTTGACTTTGTTTTCAGATACCTAAAAGTCCTAAAGATCTAAATTCCGCTTCTAAAGTTATCTAAGCACCTGCATGTCATCTTGGAGACTGATTGATATCACACATAGTTATCCAGGACCAAATAGTGTTGATTAAGTATTCATACCTTATGTATGAATAAGTGTTCTATCTATTTTTCTTCAAGTAAATAACGCAGTATATTCTCTAGATCATATCATTCACTTACAGAACTGAAGTGTTGTACCCCTACTTTTCCCACAGCATTATAATTAAGATACCTGTCTAAGACGGAAGAGAAAGACTAAACAAAGCAAGCCTTGTGTATGCTGCAGAACATCAAATCCACTTCTAAGAAACTGTATTTCTTAACCTTTCCTTCCAGGAATGTTCCATTTCGTACAAAAATACCTGTGCACTTAGGGGCTACTACAGGGATGTAGTGGCAATTTTTGTCTCTGTTGTCTGACTGTAAGCTTTTTAGTTATTCTTATGCCATCTCTTTCTTTGGTCTGAGTAATATTTCATTATTCACGTTGATTACTCTGTATTATTCCTTGAAGCTCAGGAAGCTATAAATGCCTAGGAACCTTAATTAATGGAGGAACCACAACTGAAAATTGAAGTCTCTCTCCTAGAATACTATATAGTAATTAGAGTCTAGGCAAGTCACCTGGAGTGTCAGCCCCTCATGTGTGAGAAGGTGTTAAAAAATTAGGGGAAAAGCATAGAATAATAGAGCACTAAGTTTAACATATCCCATTAAACTGATATCTCACTTATTCTGAATACAAATTTCAAGAATCATGAGGACCCTGTACCAATTAAACAATAAATGAAACCACAACTGTACCTGAATTAGAAGATTTTTTTCAAAGATTTTTTTTTGTATGTTTGATGTATCATTGAAATATAAATGTATCCTGAATTATATCCTGTCCCAACATAGCTTGTATTGACATTCAAAACAGCAGGATAAGATTAAAACAAAAAAACAACCAACCAACCAACCAACAACAAAAATCCAGCAAAACCCCGCAAAATAACAACAAGGGTCCTTAAAAAACTAGGCATGTAAGATGAAAAATTCAGACCGTATGAAATTCATGGAAAATATGCAGGGTGTCTGTGGATAAACATCCAAAGTTCAATGTTTCAAAACCAATGAATGTATTTTAAAGCAGTAAACAAGAATACTAAAAGTAACAGAAAAAGGCTGTTTTGCTGTTAAACTGAATATCTGAGTGACTTTTTTATCATGCTTCTTCTCCTAGTCTTGCTCTGTGACTTCTTTGCCTCATCATGACTCTGGAAGGTACCTGAGGAGGGAGGTAGCACACTCAGCCACGTGCCCAGATTGGCCAAGAGAACGCCGCTGCCCTCGGCACTGTAACCTAGAAGCAAGGTGCCTTTATTTCTCTTTATTAATGGTTGCAGGAGATTGAATGTGCCTGCTATAAATTATATCTATCCCTAGTGATTTCTCCTTTGAATAGGGTGGGTTACATACTTTCATTCATGTATTGCAGCTGTGCAGTGTGCAGTAACCCACAGCCACTCAACGCTGCTGTGAACCTTGTGCACAGGTGCAGGAAGGAGGCAGGCTCCAACATCACTATTTGCTTTCCCTTGGAGGTCACAACTACAGTGAGTACCTTCCAGCTGTGACTCTCTGGTGTCATGCAGAATTAGATTGTCATTCACAGGCTTGACCACCATGGGACTAATTATAAATGAGATGACTCATCTTGATCAGCTTCTGTGTAATAAGGATAAAAATAGGGCCACTGGTATTACAGTGATAACAAGATGATGCAACAACAGCTCCCTGAAATTATTGCATCTGCTAAAATAGCTAAACCCCAACATTTTCTAAGAGGAAGCAAAAATGTGATCTTAAAAAAATGGCATGGAAATGGTTTTTTTTAAACTCGTGAATTACAGTAGTTTTCCCAAAGGAAATACTAGGAAAAGGCATTTGAGGAAGGCATTTGAGTTCAAAGACAGACCGCTCAGCTGTGTAGCCTAAAATGGGAAATAGCACAATAGGTGGATATTCATGCACAAGGGTTCTGCATGTCAATTCATGTTTTGTACACCTTAAATTATAAACAGGTGTTATCACTAGGTACCTATTTTAAAAAGTGTTAATAATAAAAGAGAATTTCCTCCTTTTGCTATGCATTTTTGAAGTGGACCAGTTGGTGTTTGGGCACAAAAGTTTGTTTCCCCTAAAATTACAGCAGAGAAGAAGAAATAGAATTTTCTTTTAAGCTTTAAATGGTTTAATAATACAAGAGCAGCCTTTAGCTGCTGAAACCTAGGGATGTGGAAACAGGGTGAGTTTTGACTTCATTACCTAACAGGAGAGAATCAGATATATTTTAAAAATATATCTGGAGGGTGAAGAGTTGCTTGCCAAATGCATATGATGTATTTCAAATACTGCATGATCGACTGAGCTCGTGACCAATTTAGGGTCTCCATTTCTAGTTTTTATCATGAGGAATTTCCGCAGTAGCCAATTCATTGTGCCTATAGCCTCTGAATGCCTGTGTGACCAGAGACAGTTATTTTCAGATTAAAGGAGTCTCAGTCTCAGCCACTGGGGCTTGAAGGAAAATTCTTCCATCTGACTGCTAATGCTGTGAACATGGGAAGTAAATGGGTTGTGGATGCCTACATTTCCTAGATGAAATCTGTTTCTGACTAGAAAATAGATGTGGAAAAAATATTTTCTATAATGTGATTAAAAAAAAACACAAGGGGAGAAAAACCTATCAGTAAGTGATACAAAGTTCACATTTAATAAATCAGAAAATGGCAATTTCTGAAAATCAATTCAGTCAGCCCCCTCCTATTTCTAATAATGCTCATTTCCATCACTTATAAAAAGTAGCTGAGATATTTTACATTATCATGTTTTAATTCTCAAAACATGGTTTCTTACTTCTTGTTGAGAAAGCTCTGTTTCACTGGACATTAGGAACATGGGAGACTCATCTGTTCTGAACAATTCAAATAGATTGCTTCCATAGATAGTGTAAAGATAAAGACACAGGTAGTTTCATACTATCCATTCTGGTTTTGTTTGGATGGGATGATTTCTATCTCTCCCTCCCTCTTTTTCTCTCCTTTTAAGCTCTCAATCCTCCCATTGGCTCTGTTAACTTTATAATGACACAGGCAACTAGTTTGAAAGATTGCTATCTTTCCATGGATGAAGTAAAATGCAAAAACTCCTTTTGAGTTCAGCTAAAGTTGTCTGCTTCCTGGAAAATTTAACTAGCTGTTACCTGCGTATGAACAGCAGTCTAGAAACTCTGTGTTGATTTCAAATGCAAATATTTATAGAATTTTGAAATAGCCACTTTGAGACTATCTGACTGTGTAAGTGAAAAGGGGCTGGTGCTGGAGAGTCAGAAGCCACTTAGGTGTCTTATAGAATTATCTGTTTCAGGAAAGAAAAGGTAGTAAAGACCTAGTCTAAAGATAAGCTTTAAATGGATAGCAACAAAATAAAAATAGTCCTATATTTTGTGAAAAACACATTGTGTTCTTGAGATTACATTTATTTGGCAAAATGTAGCTTGAAACAACATTTTATGGCCATACTGTAAATCATTAGAAGAGGAAAGGTCTCCGAGGAGAAAAAGAACTCTCACACAACAATGGCACAAACAGAATTGGCAGACATTTCCTGTAGTTTTAGTGAGCATCTGGAACTCATATGTTTATTGTTGAAAATTGCCAAGATCTAAGACTAGAATGTAGGAGGGGTTTGACTTCTATCAGGAAAGAATAGAACAAATATTAAAGAAACATAAGCAACAGCAAAATTGTTCTACATAATTTACAAACATGCTTTATTTTTGCTTGTACAACTGTTCATTGTTCTAACACAGTCTAACTACAAACATTGAACTCTTAATTATAAGACAATAAATGTCAGATGTACTCAAGTATCACCCATCCTCATCAATACCACTAGAAGTTACCATTAGAAGATACTATAAATAAAGGGAATTATTTTCATTTCGTGGTAAACATTAAGAATTTTAAATATGGAGATTTACTGTAAAAGATTGTCTTGTATAATATAGAAAAGTATGGCCTAAGGTTAAGCAATATTTCAGTGCAAAAATGATCTTTTTAGAAGAAAACTCCACTAAGTGATGGATTATATGAGTAAGAATTATCCTCTTCATTAACTGGCCTACATTTACTCTGCCACATCATTTGTGTGGCCATTTAGAAGTTGTAGGCAACTGTAAACTAAAAACAACTTCAAACCTGTGAACTAAAAACAACAACAAATAATCTAACATGCAATAGAGATGGTCCTAGAACAGATCTCAATTTATAAGCAGAATAAAACCCCCACACCTAAAGATTGCCTTTGCATGTTCTCAGCTGTTGTCTTGCCAGAGTTATTATTGTAGAAGGCATGACATAAAGATACAATTATAATTGGATTGCAGTTTGTCATCTGGAGTTTGAACCTAGTATTTCTGTTTGGTATCATCTTGATATTGTACTCTTAGAGTCAGAAGGAAGAAAGAGATTGGTGGAAGAAATTAATTAACCAAGCAACCTATCAAAAAAAAAAAGTACAGTATTCTATGCTGCTGATATATTTTGGTTCAATTTCTGAAATTTGCCCCTCTTAATAACTTCTTTAAATATGTAGAAAATCAACAGATTGTATTACAAGCTAGGAAAAAACCCCAAATTTATGGTTGGTTTTGTTTCTGCTTTGACACAAACAGGTGCCTGTGATCCTGTGACCTTCTAATAGTACTGTGTACATAAATAGGAAACATTGGTATTGAAATTTCACATGATTTTTCTGTGTGATCACAGCTGTGATACTAACAAAGAAAAAGATACAGACAAATAAAGCCAAGCACATAATTCCTTATGTCTTATTTACTCATGTGTGCTTGAGGATGCTCTCATGAGCTAACTGAAAGAGAAGCACATGCATATGTTTTCCAGGACACCCTTTTGCCTTATTCTTGCATTCAGCTTTTTGTCAGCAAGTAATTTCACTGATTTCAACAAAAGTGATTTGTAGTTTTAAAAATAACTGAGTTGGATTAATGCAAGTAAGGAATAAAATGCACATGGTCCTTCATATAACCTCACCTGTGTATTTCAGGAGAGAAAAAAGAAAATAAACACTTCTGCTATGAAAAGGGTTTTTTTGAACATTCCTGTTTTATTTCTCGTAATCTGTGGGGAAATTTTCCTAATTTGTGGGTAAAGAGCTAACTTATTCCTGATTTGAAATATATACACTAAGATTCACAGAATCACAGAATGAGCTGAGTTGGAAGGGACCCACAAGGATCATCAAGTCCAGTTCCTGGCCCTGCACACGACAGCCCCAAGAATCACAGCGTGTGTCTGAGAGCATTGTCCAAACACTTCTTGAGCTCTGTCAGGCTGGTGCTGTGACCACTGCCCTGGGGAGACTGTTCCAATGCCCAGCCACCCTCTGGGTGAAGAATTTTCCTGACATCCAACCTAAACCTCCCCTGACACAACTTCAGGCCATTTGCTTGGGCCCTGTCACTGTCACCAGAGAGCAGAGATCAGTGTCTGCCCCTCCTCTTCACCTCACAAGGAAATTGTAGACTGTGATGGGGTCTCCCCTCAGTATCCTCTTCTCCAGGCTGAACAGACCAAGTGCCCTCAGCCACTCCTCACACGCTTCCCCTCAAGGCCCTTCACCATCCCCGTGCCCTCCTTTGGACACTCTCTAACAGCTCAGTGTCTTTTCTGTGTTGTGGCACCCAGACCTGCCCCCAGCACTTGAGATGAGGCCGCCCCAGTGCAGAGCAGAGCGGGACAATCCCTCCCTTGCCCGGCTGGCGATGCTGGGCCTGGTGCCCCCCAGGACATGGGTGGCCCTCCTGGCTGCCAGGGCACTGCTGAATCGTGTTCCCCTTGTCACTGACCAGATTAAACTTGGATTAAAGGATTTATTATAAATTTTCGATCCCAAAACAAGGAACTCACAGGAAAAAAAAAATTTAAAATCATCATTGCTATAATGGTGGTGCAAAACAGAATAATCCACTTTTTACAGCCCTGAACATCTGGAATTCATGTGTTTACTCCTAGGCCAGTAGGAGAGCATACACATTATTGTATCCAGTTGTTGGCGCTTTTTTTCCCTCATGAAACTGACTACTCCTCACACAAAAGAAAGAAACCCGAACAAAATAAAGCAAAGCAAAACAAAAAAAAACATATTAAGTCCAAATTACATACTTAAAATGGAGCATCTTCTTTGGAAAAGGACAATCCTGATTTAAATATTTCAAGTACTTCTGAATTTACCCTCTGCTTCTTTGTTCCTTTCTACCTTTTTTCACTTCCCCTCATCCTACCAAGGCTGTTAAAGAGACCCAGCCCAAAATTTATATCCTCAAGCAGATACACACTCTATCACAGAGGAGCAGTGTAAAACATAATCATCTATGAAGACACAATGCATACCAGTAGGTGTAAGCTGCAGTTCTGCAGACTTCTTTCCATTGCTGAGACTTTCAAGGGTAAGGAGGAATCTTTCACAGCTATTTCAACCATTAGCTGAGAGCTATGTTCCTGTTCCTCCTAAAAATAATTACAGTAATTTTTTCATTGTCCCAAAATAAGGGCTCCACAGAAACAGGAGGATGAAAACTGTTCATGTAAGCAGAATATACAACTAAAGAAGCATATTAATGTTACACAGAAGAAGAAACACTCACATAATTTCCAGAAACTGAAAATGCTAATCAGTTTTAGTAATAGCCTCAAGCAAATCAGCTTTTAGGAGAAATAAAAAAGTATACTATTAGTTTTGTTATAATTAAATGCTATTTCTAATGATATCTGTGGCAGTTGGAGGCACACATCTACCGTGTAAGTATTATTTGAAAACAGTAAGGAATATATAAAGTGTAAAGTATGTTTTGCAAAATTGTTGTAGAAAGTGATCTTGTTTCTTTTATTTGCTTAGAGTCTTCTAGAGAATAATTTGGGTAGAACGTATAGTGTTAATCTTCATTCACTTTCTCTGCTGTGATTCCAAAGAGTAGAATTATCTCTGATTAATAGTAGCATAAAAGCTAGCTTTTACAGGGTAGGCAATTCCCAGTGCTGCAAATGCGAGTGACTAAAGTTGAAACCAAGCCTAGGTGAAGGAAACACTGAAGTCAATGCATTGGAGAATGTCAAAGAAGATACAATCACTCTGAGTAGTTTTTATACTGTTTTTATATACCTGTTGGCTCCAGAGAGCTAACAACACTGCATACTAAACTCTGCACAGCCTAGTGGAACCTGCTGAGACTATTGGGACTGAGTCAGATTTCTGTGGTAAGAACATACTTTATTTTTAACAATAGAATGTGATCTTATGGCAGGGACCCACCTGTGGTGGGTTGATGCTGGCTGGAGGCCAGGCACCCACCAAAGCTACCCTATCACTACCCTCCACAACTGGACAGGGGAGAGAAAATATAGCAAAAGATTCATTAGTTGAATAAGGACTTGCGGAGATCCAAATACCCTCATGGGCAAAATAGACTTGAATTAGAGCTATTAATTGATTTTATTACCAACCAAATCAGAGTGGGATAATAAGATGTAAAAATAAATCTTAAAAACACAATCCCCACACCCTCTCACCATCCCAGCTCTACTTCCTCCCTTCTAGACATGCAAGGAGACAGGGAATGGGGATTACCGTCAGTTTGTCATTCTTACTGTTGTTCAGGGAGAGGAGTCCTTCCTCTGCTCCACCATGGGATCCCTCCCATGGGAGACAGTTCTCCATGAGCTTCACCAACGTGAGTCCCGTCCCATGGGCAACAGTTCTCCATGAACTGCCTCAAGTTGAGTCCCTTTTCCACAGGGTGCAGTTGTTCAGGAAACAGGCTGCTCCAGTGTGGGTCCCTCACAGTGTCACAACTCTAACCAGGAAGCCTGCTCCAGTGTGGGCTTCTCTCCACAGGTATGCAGGTCCTACCAGGACCCTGCTCCAGCATGGGATTCTCACAGGTCCACAGTTTCTTTGAGGCACTCACCTGCTCTGGTGTGGGTCTCCTCCCCATGCTGCAGGTGGATCTCTGCATCCCTGTTACCTCCATGGCTGCAGGGGCACAGCTGCCTCACCATGGCCTGCACCACAGGTTGCAGGGGAATCTCAGCTCCAGCACCTGGATCATCTTCTGCTCCTCCTTCTCCACTGACCTTGGTGTCTGCAGAGTTGTTCCTCTCACATATTCTCACCCCAGTCTTCTCTGGCCGCAATTACATCTGCACAATAACCACATTTTTCCTTTTTAAATATGCTACCATGGAGGCTTTATCATCATTCCTGATTGGCCCAGCCTCGGCCAGCAGTGGGTCTGCCTCAGACCTGGCTGGCATTGGCTCTCTCAGACATGGGGGAACCGTCTGGTAGCTTCTCAAAAAAGCCACCCCTGTAGCCCCTGCTACCAAAACCTGGCCATGCAAACCGAGTACAGAGATTAACATTGGCTGGATACGGGACAGACACTGAGGTAGTTAATGAAACAAAAATTAAGGAAAAAGAAAAGCATTTTTGTTCCTGTGTCATTATCCAAGTCACAGCCGTGTCATCTACTTCCTGATTCCTTGATTAGAAATTCCATGTCAATAATTTCAAAAGTCAGTCCTGCAGTGTATGTGATCTTTAGCATATACTGAAAGTAGGGATTATGCTGCAGGTATCCGTTCTCCTGCACCAAGAATGGCAACACAGGAGACAAGAAGGTAATTTTTTTTCAGAGACCTGGATGAACTTATTTGATCAACACACCAAAAATATCAAACAGATCAACTTCATGGGAAACTTCAATATCTGACTAAAAGGAAGGTCAGCAACAGGTCGGGTATTTCTGTATATCCTTCAGCAGAAAAAAGGATTGAAATAACCCATTTTTTAATAAACACTGAAAGTATTGAATTAATAATTCTCTCTAGAAAAGACAAGAAACCATCAGCTGTATCTGATATTGACTTGATGGCATTTTGTTGAGCATGTGATACTTCAGCAGCCTAAGCGAAATGACTCAGGAGCATGAATGGGACATAGAGTGGCAGTACTGTCTTTGATCTATTATGAACTATTGGTATGGAGACACAAGCTTTTCTGATGAGCAACCAAATCTAGTCAAAATGACTTCAACTAAGGCCTTCAACAGCAGAAGATATAGAGGTCAATTTTGCTAAGAAGCCTATGAGTAACATTATAAAAAAATATTTGGAATCCTGCCATCTATAGTGAACACTGCAAAATCTGTAAAGTTGCCCTTTTACAAATGAAAACAAATGAGCAAACACCCACCCCCCCCCNTAGCTCAATAGTAACATTTATAAAGAAAAATCACTTCTGAGTTCTTATACTATTTTCTTAACAGAACAACAGCCTATGGATATCCATGTCCATGTTTGATAAAGCCAGTTAAGTCAGTGTCCTCACCAGTTCTTATCCCATTGCCTTTAGCAAAGAAATGAGCAAACAAACAAACAAAATTAGAACTTAATATCATTCTGTCCTCCAGTTATGCTACTCTCAGATAAAGCAAGGAGCTTGATCTGGATACATTTTTTATAATGCGGAAATTGCTTTAACTTAATGAGTTTGAAACCCTCAAGTATCTTTCCAGAGAACTGTGAGGTGTTGTATGTTAAACACTTTGCCTTGAGGCTTAAACCGTCACTGATGATTGGCTTTAGTAACCTCGTTTGTAAAGGGGTAGGGAGTCATTATGAGCAGTGGAAAAACATTGAAGTGATACATATGCCTCCACCAGGTAACGTTTAAACAGAAACATATGGTGGGAAGCTATCAAATAATTTTGTCACCTTGGTGATATATCAGATGATAGCTGTTTGTACAAGGGCCTGACAATGCACTACCAGATACAGCACGTCTTTTGGCTGATTAGCAGGCAGAGTTTGGAAAGAGCAAAGCAGAAAACTTCAAACTAAATAAAACATCTACATCATGGCAGTAGTATCTAGTTTGCTATATGGGTGTGAAACATTGCCATACTATTGATGTATATAAAGCTTTTAACTGGGTTTCATCTGCGCCATCTGTGTGCCATATTGTGCATGGTATAGCAAACACCATTTATAACAATAAAATTTTGAAACATGCTGCTCTTTCAGGAAGTAAAGCAACAATCATCACAGAACAGCTGTGCTAGGCCAACCACACAGCTAGAATGGAAGACAACAAAATGCCATTGCGGATGCTGAGTGGTGAGCCATAGGAATGGATGAGGTAGATATGCAAGGGTACACAGGAACACAAGCTTCAGCAATAAGAATTTCTAGACAGTAATTAATGTTTACTGTCAACACAGAGGTAACACCAATACACAGTAGTCTGAGTGTGAGAAGATCAATTCACTCAATGCAAGAAAAACACAGTTTCCGAAACAGCAGTGAGGTTAGCGGGAAGATGCTCCAGTCTTGGTAGAAGAGACATCTACTCTTAAATTCCTCCATCAAGATTTATATCAAAAAAACTATACTCTTCTTCTTTTTCTGTGGCAAGACACTACGTCTCAAAACTTAAGTAAATGCTAGTTTACAGGGTTTTAATATCTTATTTCATGTGGTGTCAAAAACATGCATCTGAAATGTAACTGACTACTCTTATTCTTATCAAGTTCTATGAGAATTAAAATCTCTAAACACATGCTTTGTTTTGGGTCCTTAGAGAGCTACGGTCTTATTTTCCATATGGTGCAAGTACTCCAAAGTTAGCCACAAGCCTTTAAAAAATAAATGATTGAACAAGCCTTGCAGACTATTAGCGAGCAAGAGCAATTATCAAACACAAGTCATTTTTCATTTTGGTCTTAAAAGACATATGATGTTTTAATAAAGTCTTTACAAATTACAGGAAATATACTGTCTTAAAAGGAAGGTATCATTAAGCACAGCCCTTTATGAACTTTATCATGTTTTGTTTGAGCTCATTAGGAAGCAGGCTGTCATAGCAGCTGAAGTCTTTTGATCATGTTTTTCTTTTAACAAATTGTGAGTGCCACAGTTTTTTCCTTGTTATATATACTCTCCTACTAAGAGCCAGATCCCTACACGTTTATAAATCAGTTACCTTTAAGTTTATACAGAATATTATTGATGAAGAGAGGCTAAAACTGTTAAAAGAGAGGCTGAAACTGTTAACATGAGCTGCTTATGTGAACAAAAATATCCTGGTATCATGGAAAAGAAAAAGGTCTCATGAAAACAGCCTAGTATCATAAAGCATCAAGCAATATTTTATGTTCTTTGAAGAGAAGGTCGTGGCATCCAAAAAGATGCTATGTTGCTGGCTGATCCAGTTCATTATAATGAAAAACACCTGGGTAAAGAGCATCCTCTTCTAGGGCTTGCAAAACAGATATGCATATGCCTCAAATACAGAAGCCTCGAGCAAGTGGGGCTAATTTCTTTATCTAGAACTGAACCCCAAATCAAGTCCACAAATCTGAACGTTTACAAATTTAGGGGAGAAGACTTGTGTTCCTGATAAAGGCTCAGATTCTAATTTCACACCTGGATTTTCTTCTTAAGAAAACTCAGTGAATCATATTTTTGTGCATTAATTGGAATTTCCTAGATACCAAGTTTTGGGTGTTGACACCCTTTTAACAGAAGCAAATATATTACACAAATGACCATATGAAGAAAAATTATTCATTTTCATGTGAATATATTGAACTATACTGCAAAAAAATTTGCTCTTTCATAGCACCCATAATAATACTCATGAAGCTGGAGATTCCAGAGTATTAAAGGTTCAAGTCCTTCAAAATGGCTTATGTCCTTCAAAACAGTTCATGTTTGTCACTTTGCAACTCACTATTTTAGAAAGAGTACCAAGCAAAGGAAAATGCTGTTACGAATTCTCCAAAAAAGCTAAATTAATTTTCACAGAAGAAATGATGATTGGTAGAGCACTGATGAGGTTACTACTGTTTAAGGCAGAACATGGTTTCAAAAGTATTTTATACTTTAAATCCCTTGATATTGGAATATAACACTCAAATAACCACTATTAAAGCATGAGTTAGTGATTCAAATGCAAAGGTTTTAGCGTAAATCTGGGAATTACTGTAGAGGTCTTAAATTCAGTTGTTTATCTAAATTTTCTGAAGCAGTCTTACAGATGTCTTGTCATATACAAATTTCAATATCTTTTTGTCGTATAGGAATAGTACCTAAATTACCTCAGGAATATTAGCAAAAAAAAAATCCAATCCATTCAAACAAACAATTTGTCTGCTGCATTTTCTTTTAGAAGAGCAGTCTTCAAAGAGGAGAACTGTATTGAACCAAAACTGGAAAGATGGTTTACCTGTATTCAGACACTGAAGGAGCCCAGGCTTTTCTTACTTATGTTACTTAGGTGAATTATTCCTTTGCTTGTTTTCTACAGCTTTTACTTATTACTACAAGAGATTTTACTTTAAGACAGCATGTTTTAAACCTCCCAGCATTTCCATAGGTATTACCTCAGAGGGAGATGACAGACCATCTGTTGACCCACATTCCTTTTGAGTTAGTACTACAGTTATTGAACAATGTTTTGTTGGACAGCCAAAACATGAACAACATTTTGCTTTCCATCACCGCAGCTTCTTTTACAAGATACATGCATCACAAAAGCAGGCCTCTGTCTTCTCAGCTTTTTGTCTTCCTCTCAAGTGGTGCAAATTTTTCTCACCAGTAACCACAGGTGAAGCAGTGTTACTGATTTCATCCCAAACAAGTCCAATTTCCAGAACTGAAAACTGGGAATTCGGGGCTTAAGTGATGAAATTTAGAAACTCACTACTCCATAATGTTCTACACAAGATATGGTTGCCAAAAAACTATCATTTTTTGTCTTCCAGGGTTACTCACACTCCTCACATATAAAGCATCCACACTGCAAAGAACTTTCAGTAGGTGTTCTGTGAAAAACAGGGTTATCAGTGGCTAGTTTCTGCAGATGGTTTTCCTGCCAGAATCCTGGATCCTGCCATCCTTCAACTACCCTGCTCTTCTGCCCTGTCACACTAGACTTTGGAGAATATTTAGAGCCCCATCCAATGTCCTTCACCACCAGCTGGATGAGTGGCATCATGCTGTGGCTGGCTTTGAATTAAGTGTGTGATGGCAAGTTTTTGTTAATGTGCTAGCCAGCAGGCCAAATGGAAGCAATAGCTGCCGAGCTCAGGCTGCAGCTTGTCTCTCTCCATGGCAGTCATTTGGATAAATGTTCTCTACTTATTCAACAGTTTTATGTTATCTCTCCGTTTTATTTGATTTAAATTAAACAATATGCTTGCAAGTTACTTGCAGGATCCAAGGAATAAACAAGTGGGCAAGTAGTGCAAGTATTTCTATGTTTTACTGCCTCAGGAAATCAGATTAATTTTCCTTTACCTTGGCTACCATTTTTCCAGTATGAACTGTTTCATAAAGTACTTCACACACCTGCTCAATATTTCTGTATCACTGTATTTCAAAGACTACTGGGGAGAAGCATCTTGAGCACAAGAGCCTGAAGGGCTTAAAAGCTTTATGACACTGTTAGTCCACAGCTCCCACTCAACAACTATTACAAACTTAGGACATATAACTCAGTACATCTGTCTGATTGTTCTATTTGCCTGAAACCATTATAGATCCATAATCATATTTAGAGAAAAATATTGTCTTCCTAAGTAATCATTTTCAGTGTGATGCTGTCATTTTAGAAGATGACAAATGTAAAACTTTTCTCCATCAGACTAGTGCAAAATACTTCTGTGATAAGAAATGACAGAAGTAGTGTGCAGGTTGTTCTGCTCTAAGAAGAAATATCTGGCTGAAGATCATATTGCTGCTCCACAGTAACTCTGTTGACACTTCTAACTTTGCATGCATCCAAATCCCATTGCATTTTAAAACATCAGTGGAGATTCAAGAACAAATATAGCCTGTAGCTAGCTCCAGGGTCCCACTATTTCCAGGCCCCATTCATTATACTACTGTCAGCCAAGCATCAAATCTTCTCTTCAGATCTAAAATTTATTAGGATAATACTAAGAGATTTGTTGCAAACATCATTTTAGGTGATTGTTTTCATAAAAGACACATTCTGCTTTGCACAGATTCTCTTGATTTTTGCCTGGCCTTCCAAACGGCGAATGCTGCCAGCCCACCTCGCCTCTCTGTCTGCTCCTACAGATGAACCATTTTCACACCATGCCCAGAAACATCGGGCTACATAGTGGAAAAAGTGCAGCTGAAGGTAGCTGTAGCATCTGACTGTATCTACTAAATAGATACTTGTATCTTTCTCTTTTGACATGGATATATTTATTCAAAAAATTACAAACAAAATTGAACAAATTTAACATGGACAAAGCATACGTGAGAAAGTAAATAAAGACTGAAAATCTACCTACTTTTCCAAATGGCATAAAATCTCCCATTATTTTCAAGATAACTGTTTGCATCCATATTATACAGAAGTAAAAAAATAGATCAACTAATCTTTATTCTTTATTATTTTGCATTGCTGTGCAGAACTTAGTACTATTGCAGCAATATCTTGAACCTCTCATTTTTCATGGACATTTGCTCAGAGTAATGAAAAAAAAACGTACTTTACTTGCGAGCAGCATATGTGAAAGTTTGATTCTTTATTCATTTTATCTAGAAACGGAGAGAAAAGAGAGAACTTATAGAACATGTGTTTATGCATTAGGTAGACCAGATTTGGAACAGAATACAAAACAGGAGAGTTTGAAATAATGCCAATTGCAGCAACAGGTGGAATTTACATTATAGTATTATATAATTATTATTCTTTATATAGCACAAAAAACAAAACGTAATGTTTTTTCTGTTAAAAGTCTTGGTAACAAGGGTAAATAGAACTGAAAAGCAGAATTTGGACATAACAGAGAAGTTTTATTTTCAATACTATATTAATTTATCTAGCAACTCTGTCTCACAATCTTCTCGAGACTTTCTAAAGCACTTCAATTATATCCAGTTAATTAGTATGCCAGGAGTGGCATTTGATGAGTTAATGTGTGGCTTTCTGAAAACTGGGGAATTAATTATCTCTGTTCAAATCCAGTTTCTCAGACAGCTGAGGGAATGCCCTCAGTTGTGCCATGCCAAAGAGTTTGTTTTATGCAGCAGAGCTGTCAAGCACAGGTCAAGCACAATCCAGCCCTATGCACATGGTAGTACTTGTAAGCTAAACCTCAGATTTTTTGAACTGAATGTAGTGGAAGTTTCAGGTTAAAAGACATTAATTAACATATTATCCAGAAATCTAAAATTTATAAGAAATCTCTCATCTGGAGCAAGATCTGGCTTTGAAGTTAGCTCTGCTTTTAGCTCTGCTTTTAGCAATAGGTTACACTAGAGACCCTCAGGAGGTTCTTCCAATCTAAATTATTGCTTAATTTTATGATTGAATGGTAGAAAGCTACTTGGTGTGGGTTCTGGTGGGATGGAATTTAGGAAGGAGATAATATAGAAAAAGAATTTTACATTAGGCTAGTTGATTACATTCCAATTTTTTTTAGTGCCTGCAGGGGTACTTAGTACACTGGAAAAAACCCAAACCAAACCAAACCAAACTTGAAAAATGTGTGTGGTTAAGAGAATGTAACATATTGTGTGCAAAAAGGAACATAATCTCCAATTTATTGTCTCTTGTCTGGAAAAGACCAAAAGAATTGTTTGATGATCTAAAGCAAAGGCATAATAAATAAGTAACACAAAATGAAGAGTGTATGGCATCAAGGAACTTCTATGCTTTGGAAAAAAGAGAGAGACAAAATCAGGCAGATGGGTAAAGTTCTTATTATTTCTTTAAGCCATTCTTCAGTTTTAGGAGAGGCTTTCTAATTGTCAAGATTTTGAACATCAGGGACTATAAAAATCAAAGACCCTAAAATACTGTATCAGTCTACATATTATTTGATAAAGGAAACATTAGAAAGTAGTGAAAAGAGCAGAAACAAAACAAGGTGCTAACATGACTTGCTTTTATCCTTTTCCTTCATCTTTCCTTTCAGGAAAATCTTTTCCTTCTTTGCTCAGACTTTCCCTGCAGAGTGTGCTCCCCATATGTCTCTTAAATATATGGCATGTTGTATACATACATGTCTAGTATATGAAGGCTAGAGGGGGTCATAAGGATTAAAGGAAACTGAAATTAAAACAACATGCAGTAACTTTTCCATTTACAGACTTCCAAATGGTTTGGAAAAAATGGATCCTTTTTCTGTCAATGAACACCATATTTTATCTTTGATCTTCAGTTTGATTGTAGCATAATAGATTAAATCAGCATATGGCTTGCAAGGAAATACAAATTTAAATGAAATTTAACTCTTCTCTTTGTCATAAACTTAATTTGGGACATAATTTTTAAAAGTTTCTCAAGGCAACACAACAGAAATATTAGTAAAAATTACTCTTTATTTTAGGATAGCCAGTTTGGAGAAAAAACAGAATCCCTAAAATGTTAGATAAATGTTTGGATATGTGTTGAAGTATATCAAATACATCATAAATCAAAATAAAACTATTGCTGATATCAAATTATCACTGCTCAGAAATATTTACATGGCTAACACAGAGACTGGTAACTATGTGAATTGCGCTTTCATGGCAAGGTTTTGGTAATGGGGGAGACTGCAGGGGTGGCTTCTGTGAGAAACTGCTGGAAGCTTCCCCCATGTCTGATGGAGCCAATGCCAGTCACCTCCAAGACAGGCCCACCACTGGCCAAGGCTGAGCCCACCAGTGATGGTGGCAGCACCTCTGGGATAACAGAGCTAAGCAGGGGAAGAAAACCTGCTGAACAACGGCAGCCAGAGAAAAGAGGAATGAGAATATATGGGAGACACAGCCCTGACACCGCAGTCAGTGGAGAAGGAGGGCAGGAGTTGATCAGGTACCCCAGCAGAGATCCCCCTGCAGCCCATGGTGACGCAGCTGTGTCCCTGCAGCCACGGAGGTCACAGGAATGCAGAGATCCACCTGCAGGACATGGAAGACCCCAGGCCAGAGCAGGTGGATGCACAAAGGGGGCTGTGAAACCCTTGGAAATCCCACACTGGACCAGACTCCTGGCAGTACTTGCGACCCTGCAGGGCAGAGAAGGTGGGAGTGAAGGAAACCTGAAGAGAAAGTTAAGAAAGTCCAGAAAGAAGGGAAGGGTGGGGGTCACATGTTCTAAGATTTCATTTTATTCATTGTTATACTATTCTCATTTGATTGGTCATAAATTAAACTAATTTCCCCCAAGTTTATTCTACCGTGCCTGTGATCATAATTGAAGAGCAATCTCTCCTTGCCCTTATCGCATCCCATGAGCCCTTTGTTATATTGTCTCTCCCATGTCCAGCTAAGGAGGGTGAAATGATGGAGTGGCTTTGGTGAACACCCACAACATTATGTCATCTTGTTCAAAAAACAGTAAGTTTCCACAGAATAGTGCAGTTTCTGGTGGCATACCTCCTCCTCAGGCTTTTTTTTTTCATTTTCAGTCTATTATCCAATAGGCTTCTGACCCCTCAGTAAGACAAACTCTAAAGAAACTACTTTTATTTTTAAACTGACCAGAGGGATATCCCACACCATACAGAACCACACTCAGCATTAAAACCTGGAGGGCAGAAGGAGGGTGGGGAGGACACTCAAAGTGATGGCATTAGATTTTTCAAGTCACCCTTATGCTAGATGGAGCCTGGCTGTCCTGGAGATGGCTGAACACCTGCCTGATCATGGTGAATGAATTCTGTGTTTTGCTTTGCTTATTAAACTGTTATTGTCTCAACCCACGAGTTTTCTCCCTTTTGCCCTTCCGAGTCTCTTACGTGCCCTGCTGGAAGGTGTGAGCGAGCTGCTCTGTGAAGCTCAGCTGCCAGCTGGGGTGAAACCACCACAGATATTTGCAATATCTGGAAACATTATGAAGGCTAAAAATATATCTACAAGATGACAGCAAAAAGTATTAATGCTGGTCAGAATGACATAATTAGGGAAGTGTACTACATAATTATTACTGTATAATTAGTGTTCCTAGCCAATTTCTAAGCGTAAGAATATTTGATATTAAGTTGTCATGAGTCAGTTAGCAGTCATTAAAATAAAGCTATACAATCAATTTTTCCAGTTTGCTCTCATTGTACTAGGAGATCCTTTTATCATCATGCTACACAGAAGCTTTAAAGAAGTCATTAGACCTTCATTTACTTCTGAATGCTGGTCATAATCTTCAATATTCTAATGTATTCGGGTAATTTCAAGGTACAAGAGAGATATTTTCTTCCAAGAGGACTTTTCATCATTAAAAAATTAAAGAATATCTATGCTTTTCAACCAGAAAAGGTAGGAGCAATTATATCCCTTTATATTCACTTTATAGTACTCAGAATGTGTGCATTATATGTGTGGCTGATAATGACTGAATTTGAGAAGTATAAAGGAACTTGTCAATAATATATTTTGTGTTTTGATCATATAATAACATATCTAAAACACAGAAATCATAGTTTTGCATTTACTTCAAGGCAATTAGAAATCATCTTCCATTTAATTTTAAATATCTTGCCTCCTTACTTAAATAAAAATCTTATTATGTCTTTAAAGTGAATAGTTACATAAGCAAAAAGGCTTTTGTGGCAATAATCATCAATTTCATATTGTTGAATTGGTTCAGAACTGTTCCACATTAGCATTTGATTACCATATCGTTAACATGAAACTCGATAAACTACACCATAAAAAAGCGCACTCAGAATAGAATGCAAACTGGCTAAGAACCTAAAAATACATCTAGATTCTAGCTGAGCTTCATTTGTCATGATTTTTCTTCCTCGTTAAAATTTTGGTTTCTGGCAAGTTGCAATAAGCTAAATCTTTTTAAAAGTATTTAATCGAATTAGCTATAAAAATTAATGTTTCAGAAATGAGAAAAAACTGTTGGTTAACTAAAAAACTGTCCACAGTAAAATGAACTTCCTAGAGAGGACTAACTATGGCTTCTTTCATCAAAGAATGTACTACACATAAGTGTAGTTGATATAATTTGAAATCCAGAGGACATCTACTTTGACAAAAGTCTTAAATTGTATCAAACATACAGTGCATATATGCAGGATTGCTGTAATGCTGAAAGTACAGAGAGTGATGGAATATGTTGATGTCTGTACTTTGCAGGTAGTTCCTCCTAGCTTGGATTTAAATGTCACTCGAAATCTTGTTGTTGATGTATCTTCTGTTCAGAGGAGAAATCACCATTTCGGATAATACCTGTACAGGTGTGTACCACTGGCAGGGACTGAGGAAAGCAGCCTTCAGGGAGCTCATCATGGTCAAAATCTGCAAGCTCACAAAGAATGCCATGTATTTCAAATCCAGGTTGTTTTATGCCCATAAGGTGACATCTTTTAATTCAACTGCACAACAGCAAGGAAGAATTACTTTATTATGTTGTGTACCTTACTTCAGGCAGCTGTGGTAATCTGACAAATTGCTCTAGCTATCAGAAAACCAAATCCTTATGTGCAGAGATCTACACATTATTTGTTTGTTTTACATTATAGAGGCCTAAACTCCCTGCTCCTAGGGTTACACTTGTATTGTTAAAGTAGTAGAAAAAAGGAAGTATGACTGAAAGTGTTTTATAGTTAAATATATACTTCAGTCTATTCCAATATCCAAAATTATAAAAATATTTTGTAAATTAATAAACTTTACAGTACCTATAGGAAAAGGAAGAGACTGTATCAAAGCCATCTCAATGTGTTGTCTTAAAATAATGTTTTATCTTGTTAAACTTGTTACTCTAAGAGAGAATCTGAGAGAATCTTACCCTGAGAGAATCTTCAGGAGAATAGCATCTGGTTGGTCTGGCTAATTTTGCAGAAAATGAGGATTTTTAGAAACAGTCTTTGGATCAGTCTTTCAAGTACATAATACAGATTGATCTTAATATGCGTATTTTCAGTTGTACGTTGCAGAAAACCCAATTTATTTCTTGCAGTTACAATATCTAGCTAAACATAGCATATTGTAGGTTTCTTTTAGAAAGAATTCTTTTTCTATGGTTGTCTTTGTGTTTCATAACTAAGGAAAAGTGAAGGAAATCCAGTCCCTTGTGCAAATAAAGAGCCCCTTACTTTTGACCCAAAGGCAGAAATGTAGTGTTTCATCAGATAAAAAGTCAGTACCCAGCTGTGCAATCTTTCTTCTTTATTGTAGAAGTCTGGGAAGCATTAAAAATCAGATATTAAACTCAAAGGTCTTGACAATGTCAGTTTACTCTTCTTGCTAAAAATAACTTGAATTAGGCATATCACATTCACAAGGAGTATCCTCTTTGATGTCCCTTCTATCCATAAAATTATTTCAGTGAAATCTGTACAAAATAACAAACTTTGATAAACCTCTACAACTCTGCTGAAACACTCAAGTTATGTTAAAATTACATCACTGTAAGGAAAAAGAAACTTTTTTGTATAAGCTTTCTTTATCAGCTCACCTGCTACAAATTCCAACTCCATTTTTTTTTTTTTTTTTTCTGGGCTTTTAAGTACATTTCAGGTTGACTTCAGCCATTTGCTGTTGTTTATTGCAAAAATTAAACTGTCTTTCACTACAAAGAGACTTAACATTTTCCATCTACAATGAAGAGGACAAGAATTTAGGCAAACACAGACATTAGTATGTCTACATTAAATCAAAGATCTTCATGATCGAACACAACTGTTATCTTTAATTTAGTTTTCAATAAATTTGGTAGCTATGCTCCTTCGCAAAAGTGTAAAAAAAAAAATTTCTAAAAGTCAGAATATTCTTGCTGAACTCCTATTTACAAGAATAAATTCAGACTCCTATTTCTTAGGTTTTTTGACCCCTTAGTCCAACATACCTGCTGCCACTGTACGACGTTTTGAAATCTGTCACACAGCGAAACCAAAACGTAAATTGTGCTCATCTCCAATGCTGAGAACGTGGACTACAAGGAATAGGAATGTTATTTAATCCCTTTCACAGTGATCTAAATATGTATCTGCTACACCTACATAAATTAGACCATTTTAGGAACTGGCTAAATTGGCATGTTGCAGAACCTGTCTTTTTCTTCTCCTCCTACTATTTAATAATAAACGTACCAGTGAGGTTTTGCATTAGAACATTCTTCAATGGTCTTGCACTTTATTTAGCTCAATGAGATAAAAAAACCACTCCTTTTAATTTTCTTCTACCAATTCAAATATACTTGGACCTTGTTCCAATGTATCTTATCATCTTTTCGACAGTATGAATGTTGTTACACTGAATTTTTGGTTTATGTTTCCACATAAAGAACTATAAAGGCTTAAAGAAATACTTCTCAGGTTATTGCATTGTAGTATTTGGAAAATCTTTAGTAGATCACTTGCAGGAGTGTTTCAAGGGCAGATCCACATTTAAGTGTCTCAGAGCTCATACTGAAGATTTTTTTTCTGTATCTTAATCTATGCCAACGAAATATATTCTTCCACTATTGTTTGCTTTCAATTCAAGAAAGGTGATAAGATGTCAATACATGCTAGGCATTAACCATGGTATGCAAACTAAATCAGTTTGTGAGTCTTCCAGCTAGACACATTTCTGTATCTAAATAGCCATGTTCATGCAAAGGAAAATTACATTTTGCAAATTTATTAGATCTTTATAAACATTTTCAAAAAGAATAAATTAAGGAGATTAATACCATTTATTTACACTTGTGTGGTAGGTTGACCTTGGCTGGCAGGCAGGTATCCACCAAGCAGTTATGTTGTTTCCCCTGTATCTATAGAAAAAGGGGAAAAAATAAGATGAAAATATTTGTCAGTCAAGATAAGAATAGGGAGAAACACACCCAGTATCATGGTGGGCAAAGCAGATTCAGCTTGGGGAAAGTTAATTCAATTTAGTGCCAATTAATCACAGAATAGTGCAATAACTCACAAAAAGTGAGTAATAAAAACAGAACCAAAACCGCCTTCCCTCCACCCCTTCTTCCCAGACTCAATTTCTGCTTTTTGTATCTCAAAAGTAGTGCAAAGGCACAGAGAATGGGAATCTTGGTGAGATCCTAATCCTTCATCTCTGCCACTCCTATTTCCTCACCCTCTTCCACTGCTCCAGGATGGGGTTTCTACCTTGGGAGACAGTCCTTCACAATCCTTCCCAGTATGAATCCTTCCCATGGGCTGTGGTTCCTCAAGAACCTCCCCATTATAGGTCCTTTCCAAGGATAGAGTCTTCCGGCATGATCTGGTCCTCTCCTGCCAGGAGACAGCTTCTGGATGAGTTCTCCATGGGCTTCATCTTTCTTCACGGCACGTCCACCTGCTGTGCCCTCCACGGGAGGCACTGTGGATATTTGCTGTCGTGCTGTCTCCATGGACTGTAGAGGGACAACCTGCTTCACCATGGTCTTCTCCTTAGGCTGCAGGGAAGTTCCTGCTCCTGGAGCACCTCCTCCCCCTCCTTCTTCCCTGACTTTGGCACCTGCAAGGCTGTTTCTCCCCCATGTTATCATTCCTCTCGCCCAGCTGCTCTTGCAAAGCATTTTTTACCCTTTCTTAAATATGTTATCCCAGAGGTGCTGTCAGCATCACTGATAGTCTCAGCTACAGCCAGTGGCAGGACTCTCTTTGAGCCCACAGGAACTGATTCTGTCTGACATGGGGACAGCTGCTGGTGTCACCTCACAGAAGCCACCCCTGTGGCCCCTCTGCTATCAAAACCTTGCCACATAAATCCGGTAAAACTTTCAAAAGACCTTTGACAAGGTCCTTGACAGGTTACTAAAGAAGTATGTAGGCATAAGATTAGATGTAAAGAATTGATATGGATCAGGAACTGACTTGGAGTCAGGAAACAAATATTACATGACCTATTTTTCTCAAAAAATAATTTGCTGCAAAATACAAAAGATCAATAGCAGAGTGTCTGGGGATTCTATGTTTGATCCACTGTTCATTATTTTTATTAGTGTTCTGGGAAAGGAATTAGCAATGAGGTAAAAAATTGCAGATGGCACAAAGTTATTTTGCTGGTCAAGATCAGAGAGGAATGCAAGGAACTTCAGTGAATTATATTCAAAGTTAGACATATGGGTAATATTTCATCAAATAAATAGCCAAGTTGATTAAAAAACCTACAAACAATGATCACTGAAGAGGAAAATACCTCTTGTGTGGTCCTAAATTACCTGTACTATTGGATGAAATAGTTTCAATAGTCACAGCTCAGCTGTGATGACCTCAGTTTCATAACCAGTTACAGTTAAAACCAAATCACAATAAATAAAGGCAGCATATGGAATTGCATACAATGCATAAAAATATTAATATCTATTAATAATTAATAAAATATTATATATTAATTTTACAGCTCAATAAGTTTAATAGTTTCAAGTGGCTCAGAGAAAGAACAGAATAATAAATGTCTTGAAAGATTTCAAACAAAAATATATGAAAAAATTGATGCTGGTAATATCTATGAATAGCAATTGATTTTCAGAAGGTAAATGGAGAAATTCTGTTCTAACACAAAATGGGTCTCAATTCAAAATTTATTTTCAAAAATCCTTGCAAATTTTATAATCATGCACAATAACCTAAGAAGTTAATTGTCCAAGCATGTTATGGAGATCAAGAATATTGCAATCTTCAAAAACAAAGGGATTTTTTACAGACAACAAATAAAACCAAAATTTTAACAGTTAAAAATATCAAATGCTATGGAAATGAAACCTCTTAGTTCAAGGCTTAAACTTCAACCCAGTTCCAGGCAATTACGAAAATAACTAAGGTTATCCTTTTATTTTTAGTGAGGCAAATACACTCATAAACACAGGGGCTGCTGCTCTTTGATGGAAGAAGAACACATCAGTAAAAAATGTATATTTTCTCCAGAATGCCAACCCCATTTTGCCATCAATACAGCCCTACCTATAACTGAAGAAGTGTTACTTGCCTAAATTAAAGCAACACACTTCATTACCTCCTATGTTAAGAAATCAAAATATTCCACAGTAAATGAGGAAATGAGCTCAGGCTTCCTAAGTTAAGTCTTTTAAGTTAAGTACATACCTGGGGAAAGAAAAGTTGAATTTTTAACAGATACTGCTGTCTGGATTTACAGAACAGCTGAATTGGTCTAATTTTTCTGAAATTCTTCTAACTGCTTTTCTATGTATTTGTAAATGGCAATCAGATCACTCTTAGGAATGTTAGTGATAGGACTTATGTTGGGCCTTCACTTTTAAACGTTACCTTACATACATACCTGTAGCAAAGGTATTTTATAATCATTTTAATTAGATCATATACACAATGGGTATTTTACAGATTCTGCTTTTTTTTATTTTATAGTTTATGATCATTTCATTTTGAAAATTAATGATAATAAAATTGCAAATACATACTGAAATTTTCTGCTGAAATTTTCTCATCTTGAATATAGTTCTTCAAAGATACCGGTGTGTTTTTAGGTGGAAATATCTGGATATTGTTTCAGACTTCACACCGAAGGCAGCAGTCTTAGAAGTCTCCATTTTCATATTAATGGCACATTACACACTCTACACTGTCAGTAAGTCAGTCTCATTCAATGGATAGAATAGACAGTTTTGCAAGTTGAAAAGTAAGTAACCGTATCAGAAACCTGGTTGGGTTGATACGATTCATATCGCTTTTTTCCCAGAACAATTAAAATTGTGATGTAACCACTCAGAACAGGCCTTAAGCACTTAACACAGGACTGGAACAGGAAGCCTTGAGGAGACAGTAATCTCTTTAATCATCTCTGGCTGGAGAAAACAGTGGAGGACAAAAAGTACATAATTTTTAGCTGAACTGATTTATTCTTCTTCAAATGGAAGGAAAAGCATACTATCAGAAAAAGGAGATGGGTGAACTACTTTGGGCAACGAAAAAAATGCTACATATGAGGAATTAGGTTAGAATAGTATTTGGTCTGATTCCTACCATCCATTCCCACATTATATTTGCACAAGAAAACATTATTTCTTATTTGAACAGAATAAATCAGAACAATAAATCTTTTGCAATCCTTAATTTTATTGATTACAAAGACCTGTACCCATGGTAGTAGCGTGCCAGGAGTGGTGTCATTTAAGCTGTAGTTTGCAGACAATAAAATCTTGGGTTCAAATTTGAGTTGGTATATTCTTGATGGTCTGTGGATACAGAAAAAATTAAAACTTATCTCAACACCATCAGTGGTCTGCCTCAAAGATTACGGTGCAGTGTGATGCAAGCATTTAGCATCATAGAGACCTTACAAGCCTGATAAGCTTACAAGGCACAAGAACAGATATTCACTGCAGGTCCAGGAAGCACCATTTGCCAGAGATGACAAGACCTGATGCTCAGAAAGGCCCAGTGCCATTCTGACAGCATTATAATGCTTGCTTCTCCAGAGCAATCTTGGTTACCCAGCTGAGGCAACACTGCACCTCACCCTGTTGGGCAGCAGAAACAAACTTGAGAGACAGTCAAGCATGAATTTTGTATCCATTTAGACACCCATAAAGCAGATGAAGGTACAGCAAAAACATGCTGAATCACTTAAAGAAACAAGTGTCTAAAAATAGGGCAGAATGTGCTACTTAAAGGACTCTACATTTTCTTTGGCAATGTCTTATTTGTCCCTAAATTTGTCACCCCTCTCCCAGTGTCTTTTATGTATTCATTTATTCTTTACCTTGATAATCTTGTTAAAATGGCTAATAATGAGGGCTGCATATTGAAATCTTTCTTGGGGCTTTCTTGTTAAAACTGCTCCCGTAAGACTTTTGCTTTACAGAAACAAAGATGTAAGTACAGATAATAGAAAAAATTTTTAATGTTTACATGGATATTACCTGATTTAAAAAATAGACTTTTGTATAAGTACTGATTGAAATCAGATTTTTTATCTGCAGGAAAGTAAGTGAGGAGAAAGAAATCTCTTTTCAAAGCATGTTTTCTTCATATATCACTGTGACAGCATTTTAAATCATCCTCCTGCTGTGGTTATATATATTCTGGTCCTTATTAGCAACACTGCAAATATGGGTTATCAAACATGTCCTTGAATAATCAGATCAGGCTTTCATACATAAAGCAAAAAAGATACAATCTAGGAGAGTCTGCCATTTCAAACCTTATTTAAATTGCAGACAATTTCTCCCTTCCTACTCTTGTGCTTGTAAGAATTCTTACACCCATCAGCAGCTGGTTTCATTTGAGATATGGTGATTGCTTTGCTTGATGAAATATACACACAATGTGGATGATTTATTGCTAATGCTTGTAGAGTTTTGTGTTAATTGCTGAAAAATAGGAAATATATGGTTAGCTTCTTAGATGCCACTGCATTTTTATGAGTAATTTCAGGTAAATAACAGATATTCGTATCACCTGCATTCTACTGAAACACAGGCAGCTTCTAGGGCACTATTAGTACTTGATTCTTCTGCAAAGATTCTCAGTGCTTTTGAATACATGGATATAAAGGGTGATGGACCTTAGGTTGATAAGCAGATGCATGACAATAATATTTTTTTAAATACAAGGAGAAAAATCATTATTGATTCTGTCTGTCAATTTTTTTTTTAGTCTACCTGTTCTTTCTATGTATTTTCCCAAGAGAGTCTTTTTCATTGCAAGTTACGTTCTTCTGAAAGTGTTGCCTCTCTGTATGGTGTATTTTGCACATATCAAACACTGGGGGTATCAAAGCAGAAAAAGGAGAGGACGTTCCTCTCCCTGCCTCAGTTTATTTTCTATAGCATGGATGTAGATAAAAAACTGCAAGTCAACTATTTTCCAATGGAGTATTTGGATAGCTTGTTCAAATATTCAAAGGGCAAGGATCTTAGGTTACAAAAATCGTCACAGCTACTTCAGAGAGAAAAAAATTAGTAACTTATTTGCATCCTGAAACACTCCACAGAAGCAGCATCAGCTAGGCACCATCTGTTTTAGAATTCTGAGAAACATTCAGTCTGGAAATAGAAAAAACTTTGCATTTGAGAAACGTTTCATAAGGAATACGTAAAACAAATCGTTACAAGATATTTTGCTATTGTGTGTATGTTTTGTATGAGCAAGAGATTTACATAGGCATCAATGTGTGGAGTAAACAACTTATGCTGTAACAGCTAGGTCTAGAATTGTATGTGATAAAGGTCATATGTGCCAAGGACAAGTGTAGACTATTTGTCTGTAGAAGTACTGATTCTTTAAGCCACTGGCTGGGGATCAACACTTACACTTATGGACTTTGATAGATTCTCCATTGTGTGGGAGTGTGAGCTAATTTACAAGGACAGATCTCCAGCCAAAATGAAATGTCAAAATTCTTCTGCTCTTTGATTCTCTGAGCTGACTTTAAATGTCAGGACCCAGAGATTCAAAATGGTGCACACATAAAGATTATTCAGAATTTTTTTTTAATAAATGCAGTGAGTTAGAAAGACGTTTATACATGCATATTGAAATTATTTAGTGAAGAAATAATCTTTGATTCTGCTAATAATGCAATTTGATTAGTTTATTAGCAAATATATGCATATGTGGTACTGATTTTAAAGATTCTCACCATCTGGTTGCAAATACTTTCAAAATTTAATGAGTTTGAGGAAACTCTAGTACATGGAAATGAATAATACAAATTTCATTGTGTTATTTCTGTACATGAAGTCTATGATGCAATGTTCTTACACATTGGTCACTCTAATATTAAAGAAATTAGTTAAATGGCATATGGAAGTTTATTATAGGAGCCACTATTCCAGAATACTTGTATTCTATCTGTAAAAAATTTACTCTTAAATATTGCTAGTTGGATCTGATAACCTAGGGGGAAAATGCTGGTTTGGATGTTTACTCTTAGCTGACAGAAATAATCTTCAGTCTCGTTTTTTTGTGGTTTTCTGTATGACAACTGCTACAATGAAGGAGGTGTCTCCCAAAAGAGTATAATTAAATGTAAAGGATTCATAATGTTTCTTCTCAAAAGATGACTGGAAGATCAGAAAAAAAAAAAAAAAGGCTTTTCAGAAAAGGCCCCTATACTGTAGTCTATTATAAGCTTTATGCAGCCAATACTTTTCCAGAACCTGACTGCTAAAAAATATACTCTACAGAACAACTATTTCCATCATGTCTTTGACAAAGCCTGAATCTATACTCTTACTCTTGAAACAGTTTTTCTTTGCAGAATATAAGCCAAGATTCACTTGCTTATGAAAAGAGATTACATGTCTCTGTCATGTTGATAAAATGACAGACAGAAAACCTTCAGTATTCAGTCCTTACTGCAGGGATAATTGGTGTACTTTACAGAAAACAGAAGACTTAATGAAACAGAAAGACTGAACAGTCAGTCCTTGACTTAAGGTTTAGAACTTAAGAAAAAAGATGGCTCAGACTGTAAGGCACGCTTTTCACCTACCTGGCTGCAGCAGCACAGCTGTATGCTTTCTTGTGGGCTGCTTTCACCACAGCATAGACAGACTCATGTTTTGTCATTATTTGTAACATGCTTGTTGATTTTTAAGTGCCACCTAAACTTCCCAGAGCTTTTACAAGCAATCTGTTGAGGTACCACTGAATTCTGGAATTGGGGTGTTGCAAAATCTAAGTCTCTGTTTAGACATAATCGTTGATACTATGTTTGTGTACCATATGAGGGTACTCATTCAGCTACTTTGGTGATGGGAGGTACAAAACTGCACAATGACTCTCCAAATGTCCATACAAATGGAGACAGAGTAAAGAGGAGAAATATGAGTGAGAAAGAAAAAAGTCACAGTACGGCAGAATGGTAGGAAAAGCAGTAGGTAAGCAGAGTCTGCTTTTGTTGCCACTTCATTCCTTAAATTAACCAGTATGTATTATAATGCTTATATATGTGCTAATTATTTCAGTCATGAAAATATTCTATTATGTATGTCAAGTGAAAAACAGCGATAAACACAAATAGAAGATGAAACAATTTTTTTAGTCTACCTGTTCTTTCTATGTATTTTCCCAAGAGAGTCTTTTTCATTGCAAGTTACGTTCTTCTGAAAGTGTTGCCTCTCTGTATGGTGTATTTTGCACATATCAAACACTGGGGGTATCAAAACAGAGTAAGGATTAGTTTTGAAGTCACTAAAAGACCGTATTAACATAAAGTAGTCTCATGTTCAAAAAAACAGTCATAATGTTCTCCATTACAGCAATCAGTCTGTCATATTTGTGTATTAAGTAGGCTATGTTAAATCATACATAATTATTAAACCATATATCTTTACATTCCACTTAAATTTCAGCATTCTGACACCGTTCTAGAGAGGAAGAAACTTGTATGTTTTAAGGAAAAATTATAAAACAACATACTGCTTTGAATGCATGTGACTCTTCCTTGCACCACACTGTCATACAAAGATAAATATATGTTTTCCTAGCTTTAGAATAGAAGTAAATTAAGAGCTTCAATGAAATGCAAGAACTTAGGATTTATTGTAGAACTTGCATTAAGTAGAAATTTCTCCAGGAAATCTGTCAAGAGAGCTAAGCAAGAAACTGGTCTAAAAATACAAGATGCAAAAATGTACTTGTAGATTTGTAATTTCTGAGAAACACTGCATTTTCATTTAAGGTTTTAGGGGGGCAATGATTTTTGAATTAACTATGTGACATCACTGTCTCTAAATGCAAGTATCTGTTACTTAGTGACAGTTCTGGCATGTCTGGCAGAACACTAATGTGCCCAGTTCTTCAGCAGAAAATTAGTCACTTCCATTCTAAAATCAGCAGCATTTTGATTACTAGAATGGAAATTAATTCTTTAGAGGATTTTTTTTCCTTTTTTTTTTTTAATGAGAAGAGCAGTTTGAATTTTGGCTTTTTACCTCTCTAAGAAGAATACTTTGTGAAATTTTTGTATGTAATTTCAAATCACCATTTTTACTGCAGCAGAACTTGGCTGTGCATGGTTCCAAATCCAACAGAGACCACTAGAGTAAAAATAAATCCAGGATATTTTCTTCTAAAATTGCATAAAATAACAAGTGGGTTAAGTAAATTCTACTTCCGTCTGAATGACAGGTCAGTGGTCAGTGATTAACATCTCAAGTTGGTTCAATTATAGCAGCATGAGTCTTACACAGCTCAGCAAGAGTGCAAACAAGCATTCTAAATGTGATTCTGGGAGATCTAAATTCATAGGAGATTCAGCTCAAGAAAGAAACTCAGGCCCAAGCATACATAGTAGAGGACCCAGAATGTTAATATGAATAATTAAGCAAACATTTCAGATTAAATATGTTGTCCATTGATTGGACATATTTTTATCAGTTATCATCCCATGTCATGATAGAATAGTAATTCTTCTGTAGCCTAGACTGTGGTGTCTTACAAGTTCCTTATGTGCCCCTGCCACTGCCATTAGGAGCAAAACCTATGATCCCATTTCTGGGAAGGGAAGGAAAGGGAAACGTTGTTAAATTTTTTTGTATTCACCTGAAAATAAAAGAATCTGAGAGTGAACTTATATGCTGAAGAGTACATCAGGCAATCATGGAAGTAAAAGGAATGAAGCAGAAGCCAAAGAACACTCTAAAATCCATTTCCACCTAAATTACGAAACATCCTTAGCCAGCCTTATTATCAGATTTTTCATTTCGAGAGGATGATTTTGGGGAACTTACTCTTGAAAATCATGTGTGAATGACACCTAGGTTTTGCAATAATGCTTCCTGTATCTAACAGGGACAAAAATGCTTCATTCAGAAAGAGGGTAGAGACAGCTAGATGTTAGTCAAAAGCCATAAAAAAGAAAATAAATGACTTCTCATTTTTAAAATGTATCCTGTAATAAATGTGGCATATCTACACCTCATTGCTGCCACTTATTTTACATAGTCTTGTGAATCCTTCTTTGCAAAATGGTTTTAATCAGTGTGGGAAGGTATAGGAAACTGGCATGAAAATTTTCTCATATCCCCAATTTATTACTTTTAGAGATATGATTCTGTATACTTCTAACTTGTAGTTTCTCAACTTTCTGTGTAGAGTGATGGAATATGTGTAAAGCGTGGTAGTTTCTGCAAGAAAACAAAACTGGATTCTGCAAAAATGTGCCATCAGCAGGGTTACAGAATAAGATGGTATCTCTAAGAGAGTTATCACCTAAAATTCCTAGAAGAGAATCAAAGTGGACTGCTGAATACATGGAGACAATTTTCCAGGGACTGAAAAAAAGAATGCAGATGATTTTATATTCCCAGCTACACTGGACAGCAGGTGAAGAAGGATCTTTGTGTCAGGCAAAACCCCACGCTTCCAAATTGAAAAACCCCTGCTTCCCCCAACCAGTTGTATATGTTTCTTTGCTGAAGGGTGTCTCTTAGCTTTAAATGACCAAAGATTTAAAAGAGCAGAGTTTCTAAAACAGAACTGCAAAGAACTGCACCCCCCCACACCAAAAAAAAGGATCAAAAAATCCCCCAAATGCTTCATATTTGACCATGTTGGAAATACTGAAACAAAATTAATCTTAGGACTGCTGTAAAGCTATGAAGATAATTATTTTAAATACACAACAATCTCATAAGTGCAAGTGAAGAGAGGCTTGTATCACACTTCAGCTTAAAAAGAAGGATCCACAAAATTAACAGTGAAGCTATGGAGGGACTGAAAACATGTTACTTGGTCATGATTTCCAACTTATTCAGTGTTCAGCTCAGTTAAAGGTAAAAAAATGGCAGTGACCATAATTTAGAAGGAAGAAAGATCTGGAACAAAATCCTAAGCCATCCCTCACTCCTTTTTTATCTGTGATTTATAGCCCAAGTTAAATCTTGAAATAAGGCAATTCTTGTCAGTGCAAATTATTTTCTTCAGCAATTCTCTGTCACAGAATCCTAAGAAAGACATTTCTGTTATAGGGAAGAATCTGTCATTGTTTAAGATTTTTACAGTATTATAAGTCATTTTACAGAATATGTTGCTGTCTTACTGAGCTGGGAGAGAATTGTTGGGTTCAATCTGTTAAATGCAGGAATTGACCATTTCAGTTGAACAAGTTTTGAGTGTCTACTCTATTAGTTATAGGAAAGCTCTAGAAGGACATCAGCTAACATAGGCATATTGTATGTATTGTAGAGCTTTAAAAATAAGGAAAAATACTTACTTTTTGTTTTACAACCTACAATCTTACCTACAAGTATATATACATTATATATATGCATTCGATATATATCTAATACATGAAATATTAATGATATATATTATATGTAATTACTGCATATAATTACTGTATATCTTATGGTATACAATATATAATGTATAATTTATTGTATATAATATATATTATATATGTATTTTATATTTTTATATACATATATTACCTGTATGCCTCGGTAGCATGTACTGATTTTTTTCAGTGCAAATTGAGAGATCTACAGCAGGATGCTGATTTCTTTCTTTAAAGAGCTTTTCTTTTTCTGACTTATTTCTTTTCTGACAATAAAAGCTATGGAAGTATAAAATGAAGTTTTAACCTTTGTGTGATGCTAGATAGGTGTGATGCCAGATAGGCTTTTTCCACTTCCTGGGGAGAAGACTCTGTGATTTTCTGATCAGTGCAAGCACGTCCACAGCAATTGGAATCATGTTTCCCTCACCACAATCATTAAAGAACATGCAAAATGGTACATTAATTTACACTGATTTAGCTTCAGTTGTTGCTCAAATGTCCTTCTGAGATTTACTCTGAAAATTAAATTGACATAACTATTAAGCAATACATATTTATGTAGTGGCGCATATATATATATATGCGCGTGTAAAAACATCACGTCAGAGCTGCATGAATCTGACATTCAAGTAGAGAAATGCTACAAAAAGTGAGTCTTTTACAACAGAAGCCTAACTTTTAAAACTTCCTTCGAATTCTTGAGGTCATTCTTTTCTCTTTCCCATACTCTTCTGTGACACAGACTATGAAAGACACAGACAATGTCTGAAAGGCCTGAAATAAAATTGGATTGAGACTGCTTGATGAAACAGAATTGCCACAAGTCAGTGGGGTCTGAAGAGATTTACCCCAGCATCCTAAGGGAACTGGCTGATGTTATTGCCAAGCTGCTCTCCTTCGTATTTGAGAAATCGTGGTGGTCAGATGAAGTCCCTGCTGACAGGAAAAAGGGAAAAATTTTCCCTAATTAAAAAAGGGAGAAAAAACATGGGGACCTACAGACTGGTGAGCCTCACATCTGTGCTTGGGAAGACTGTGGAGCAGAGCCTTGTGAGGTAAGGTCAAGACACATTCAGTACAAGGTGGTGATCTTGGAGATAGCCAGAACACCCCAGTGGCCTCCTATGATGGAGGGACTACAACGGTTGTCCGGGGAAGACTGACCAACATCATCTGCCTCAACTTCTGTAAGGTCTTTGACATGTTCCCACATGGCACCTTTATCTCCAAATTGGAGAAATGGATTGGAAGGGTGACATTTTGGTGGATGAGGAATTGTCTGGATACATTCAGGCAGTGAGTCATAGTCAGTGGTTTTATGTCCAGGTGGAGACTGGTGGCAAGCGGTGTCCCTCACGGCTCAGGTATGGGACCAGTGCCCTTGAATACCTTCATCAGTGACACAGCCAGTGGGATTGAGTGCAGCCTCAGCAAGTTTGCAGATGACACGTAACTGAGCAACGCAGGTGACATAACAAATGAACAGGATACCATCCAGAGGGACCTGACAAGCTCAAGGAGTGGGCCCACGAGAACCTAGTGTGGTTCAACAAGTTCCAATGCAAGGTACAACGCCTGGGTTGGGCCAATCCCAGACATTGTACAAATTGAGAGAACTCATTTAGAGCAGCCTTGTGGAGAAGAACTTAAAGTTTGTCATGGATGAAAAGCTGGACAGGAGCTAACAGTGTGTGACCACAGCCCAGAAATCCAATCACATCCTGGGCTACATCAAAACAGGAGTGACCAGCAGCTTGAGGGAGGTGATTCTCCCCCTATACTCTGTCTTCATGAGACCCCACTTAGGTGTTGTGCCTAGCTCTTGGGACCTCAGCAGAAGAAAGACGTAAACCTCTTGGAATGGGTCCCCGAGGAAGGCCATGAAGATGATCAGAGTGTGAGGTGTTATTTGGCCTGGAGAAGAGAAGGCTCTGGGGAGACCATATGAGAGGCTTCCAGTACATAAAGGGGCTTATAAAAAAAGAGAAAGAGGGACCTCTAACATGGCCATGTAGTGATAGGAAATGGGGGAATAGTTTTAAACTAAAAGATGAATATTTAGGTTAGATGTGAGGAAGACATTCTCTACTCGGAGGATACAGGATGTGAGGTACAGGAACAGGTTGTCCAGAGAAGTTGTGGATACCCCATCCCTGAAAGTGTTCAAGACCAGGTCTCCCTGAGCAACCTGGTGCAGTGAAAGATGTCCCTGCCCGTGGCAGTAGGGTTGAAATTTCCAGCCTTAGCCATTCGATGATTCCATAACATACCTTCTAATCACTGGCAATTTTTAAACTAGGCAAATAAATCAACTGAGCTCTTTTACAGTTATAATATTTTAATGATGTGGGGAACTATTAAAATTTTAAAAACCTGGACAAGGTTGAAATAGTTAAGACCTTTCCATAATGCTGGCAAGAAGAACATTTCAAGTTTGTTATATTACACAGCATGGAAACTGTGCACTGAGACTTCAAGTGGGAGAGGAATTTCCATATCACTTTTGCACTATGTGAAATGAATGATTGTTTTGATCACATCGCAGATAAATGAAACATTGAATTAACTTATTTGGCCACATAAAGAAACAGTAGAAACACATAAAGTCATAGGTCTTCACTCCTACATCTTTGCATTCATTTCCCTAGCAATCACATTCAGAGAAATAAAGGATATTAACATTTTTGAACTGAGAAGATAAATGACTACTTGCAAAGTATAGACAGAACTGCACTCCAGTAAGCAAAGTTTAATAGATAACCAACATATTCCATTATTAAATTTCACATTACAGAGGTAGTCAATCTTTCTCAGGCCAAGAAAAGAAAGCATACAGTGTGAGAGAGACACAAAGAAAATACCAAGCTACAGCATCTCTTAACACCATTCTTCACTTCCTCTCACCTTCCCCATAATAGTCTCTGAGTCACAAGAACATATCACAAGCCCATACACTCACCACACACACTAGCTCTTGGCTTCAGCTCAATTCAGAAGACACAGCTTAAAAAAAAATAGTAAGAAAAAGGGAGAAGCATAAACGTAAGACATGAATCACTCTTTTGGCCATTCCTGTCACAGAATAAAGTCACCGAGTGAGAAATCAGAAGTTCTTTACCCAGGAAAAAAAAATCACCACAGGGGAAGGACGTTCCATAAATCTTTAATTCAAACACCTGAAGAACTATGACTTATCTGTGTAACAGGAAAGCTGAAAATACTTGATTCATGTACTGACTCAAAACTATTCTAAGAGATCAGTGTTTTGCTAAGTATCTACAATATGAACAGTTTTTAGTTATCGTCAGTTCTCATAGCTTTTAGCCTCCCTTCTCTGCATTTTGAGGTTTAAATTGTCTTCTGTGCATTCATCTATCAGCAAGAAGTGGCAGACCATGTTTGCGAAGACTGTGGAGCAGAG
>VXAZ01009313.1:89592-116904 GCA_013399875.1 Gymnorhina tibicen
GAGAGGAGAGGAGAGGAGAGGAGAGGAGAGGAGAGGAGAGGAGAGGAAGATAAAAGATACAAAGAAAAAAAAATGCAAAGGAAAAAAGAATGCAAAGGGAAAAGGAGGAAAAAAAAGGAAGAAAGGAAAATAAAAGACTGCAAAACACTGACAAATCTCTGTAATATAACAAAGCAGGGGAAACATAAAAATAAATATTTGGCTCCCACTTTCATCGATATTTCCCTTAACACTATTTTCTGAGTGTAGACTAAATTTACATCAAGTACTCACATTGTATTTTTAATTTTGCTAGAAGTATTACCAAGGTAGATTTTCGTTTTCTTATAAAAAAATAATTTTCTATGCTGACATAATGTTGGGATCACTTACTTGTAAAAAGAACTTGCAAAGTAAATGTCACCTACAATAAATGTGGTGGGAGAAGATGACAAACAGATAGGCAGGAGGGCAAGAATTTCTGATATTAAAAAAAGAGCTGACCATGTGATTATATAAAAATTCTTGTTTCTTGAGAAAAATGCTATGTTTCTGGATTATAGTCCCAATTCCTCACCATTTTACTCTAATTTTATGTTGCTCTTTACTTTGTTAGTTTTAGAGACTAAGGTTAAAATACTGAATCTGGTAATAAGATACTAAACTTTGCCAAGATGTGATCTAAGCTACCAATTGGTTTGCACTGCTCTGTTGCTGCACATTCATAACTTCATCATGAAATATTACCTTTTAATGGAAGGCAACACTTGTAACTTAAATTTTTAAGAAGAATAATGCTGTCAGAATAAAAATTTTACCCAGCCATCCATAAGAACAAATAGTCTGTATATTAAGAGGAAATGGACAAGCCAAGAAGTTTAAAGAGTTATGCTCTCTTTACTGTAACCATTTTTCTATAACTCTTAGTCAACAAGTTTTTGTTGACTTAAAAATTTTTTTCCTCTTGCAAAGACATATAAAACTATAATTAAAAGCAGATTCTACTCCTGGTCATTTTGGAAACAGAATCACTAATTTCAGAGAGCATTCGTTTTTCATTATATTCTTGAAGACTCACTAAAAAAAAAAATTCATTATATGTTTTTCCCCTTAGTGTAAATCCTAATTGTCACTTAATCTGAGTAATCTTTTACCAGATTACATTTACATTGTAATGGTTTTCTTTTTTTGGTGGGGCCTGTAGGGGTGGCTTCTGCGACAAGCTGCCAGAAGTTTCCCCCGTGTCTAATAGACCCAATGCCAGATGGCTCATAGATGAACCTGCTGTTGCTAGGGCTGAGCCCACCAGTGACAATGGTAATGCCACTGGAAAAACAGATTTGAGAAGGGGGAAAAGGTACTGTGCAGGAGCAATTGCAGACAGAGACAAAAGGAGTGAAATTATGTGAGAGAAACACTCCTTCAAGGTCAGTGAAGAAGGTGGTGGAGGAGATGCTCCAGGTGCTGTAGCAGAGATTTCCTGCAGCCCATGGAGATCCATGGGAAGGCAGAGATCCACCTGCAGCCCATGTTGTAGACCCACACTGGAGCAGGAGGACATAGCCTGAAGGAGGCTGTGCAGCCATGGGAAGCCCATGCTGGAGGGACCTCTGAGCAGGACTGTGGATCTGTGGAAAGAGGAGCCCATGTGGGAGCAGGTTTGCTGGCAGGACTTGTGACCCCATGGGGGACCCGTGCTGGAGCAGCCCTTTCCTGAAGGACTGCACCACAGGGGAGGGACCACAGGGGAGCAGTTTGTGAAGGACTGTATCCTGTGGGAAGGACCCACACTGAAGAAGTCATGGAGGACTGTCTCTTGTGGGAGGGACCCTGCAGTGGAACAAAGGAAGAGTGTGATCAATCCTCCTCCTGACGAGGAAGGAGTGGCAGAGACAACATGTGATGAACAGACCGTAGCTGCCATTCTCTGTCCCCCTGCATTGCTAGATGGAAGAAGGAAGAGAAAATAAGAGTGAAGCTGAGCCCAGGAACAAGAGAGACATGGGAGAAACACACTTCAAGATTTAGGTTTTATTTCTTACCTTTGATTTGATTGGTAACAAGGTTAATTCATTTTAATTTTTTGCATGTCCAGTCTATTTTGCCCATGATACCAATTACTGAAATATCTGTCCCTGTCCTTATCTCAACCCATGAGACTTTCATTGTCCTTTCTCTTCTCTTTCTGTTTCCAGTTGAGGAGTAGAGTGACAGCACAGCTTTAGTGGACACCTGTCAGGCAACCAGAGTCAACCCAGCCAACTTTGTTAGATATCTCTACCAAATCTACTAGTTCAAGTGTTATGTTTTGAGAATTAATATACTATTTTGTTTATATCTGTCATTTTAAAAACATCTGAAGGGACCTCTGTTTCTTCTTTGAATGATTTTGAGCACTCTTAATACATGACAGGTTTTGTTTCCTAAACAATATTACATTCATCAAAAAGCTGGCTCCCGCTTCCAGAGACAGGTTTAGGAAGAATTACCCCTCATGTTGTAGCAGCACTAATTGATCATGTGCTCACCTACCAGCCAGAGCAGAAGAAAGCCTTCTGAGGACAGCCAAAAGGAGCACTATCATTTGGGCCTCCTCTAGTCTCTGTTTTAAAGTTCGCCTCCAGGCGAACCTGAAATGGGTAAGAAACATTCCTAATTTCAGTGTAGAACAGTGTCCTAAAATGTTATCTCTAACCTCGAAGTGTGACATCTAACTTCTAAGATCAAAAGCTTTTATTCTTTTCAGTCAGTGTTAGTCCTGCTCAATATAATTAAGATGTTTAATACTTTAAGATTCTCAAAAATGTAAAATATCAAGGCTTTACCAGAAATACTACTTGGTAGCAGCAGCAGGAGCAGTAAATTGCAATTTACCTTCAAAGTCAATTACATCAGGCCAATAATTCTTCCTTACTTTTTACTGCAAGTCTACTGGAGAATTCACTTTATGTAAAGATTCATGTGAAAATTCCCAAATGGCTAGTATAACAGAAGCTTAAAAATTAAGGGACTGCCAATAGATTTTTCAGGATTCAAACATCAGCCTGAGCTGGTGTAAATGCATCACAAAATCTGCACAACCTATTAATGTGGTGCAGCTCCAAAATGTATAATGAGGCATACAGAAACATGCAGAATTGAGATAATTTGGGGCAGTGATACGTTTCAGGAGGTTGTTAGAATTGTGATACGAACTCTTAAAATTGCTTTGGTTTTAAGAAATATTAAAAAGGAAAATATAGTTGGATTTGAACCCATCATTCACCCTTGTCTTGTCACTACATACCCTTGTAAAAAGTTTCTATTTTTCTTACAGGCTTCCTTCAGGTACTGGAAGGCCTCATTTAGGTCACACTGAAGCCTTCTCTTTTCCAGGCTGAACAATCCCATTTCTATCAGCCTTTCCTCATAGGAGAGGTTCTCCATCCTTCTAATCATCTTCTTGACCCTCCTTTGTATTCTCTCCAACAGGTCCATGTCCTTCCTGTGCTGGGACCCCAGAGCTGGATGCAGCAGACCCCTTCCAGGTGGGGTCTCACCAGATCAGAGCAGAGGGGCAGAATCCCCTCCCTGCCCTGCTGCCCACGCTGCTTTGGATGCAGCCCAGGACACGTTTGGCTTTCTGGGCTGTGAGTGCACAGTGCTGGGTCATGTCCAGCCTCTCACCCACCAGCACCCCCAAGTCCTTCCAGCAGGGCTGCTCTTGATCTGTTCATCCCCCAGCCTGGACTGATACTGGGAGTTGTCCCGACCCAGGTGAAGCATCCTGCATTTGGCCTTGTTAAAGTGCATGAAGTTCCCATGGATACATTTCTGGAGCTTTTCCATATCCGTCTGGATGGCATTCTGTCTTCAGGAGTGTCACAGCACCACTGAGCTTGGTGTCAGCTGCAAATGTGCCAAGAGTGCACTTGATCCCTTTGTCTATATGATTAATAAAGATATTTAAAAAACACTGCTCCCCATACAGACCCCAGAGAGCACCACTTGTCACAGACATCCATCGGGACTCTGAGCCACTGACCACTACCCTTGAGATGCAACTCTCCTACCAATTCCTTATTGATCTAACAATCCAGCCTCCAAATTCATGTCTCCAACTCAGAGAGAAGAATGTTGTGCAGTGTCTGTCTAAAGCTTTACAAAAATCCAGATTAATTATTTCCATAGCTCTTCCCTTTCCTATGGATGGAATCACTTCATTGTAGGAGGCCACCAGGCTGGTCAAGCAGAACTTGCCCTTGGTGAACCCACGATATGGGTGTATACACGCCATATAAGACAACAGCAAGTGGAATATGAGTCAGCAGTGTGGCAGCCAGGAGGGCCAGCAGTGTCCTGGGTTGCTTCGCACACAGCACAGCTGGTAGGTCAAGGGAGGTCGTTGCCACAAACTGCCCCGGCCCCACCTTGAGTACTGTGAGCAGGTTTGGGTGCCTCCATGTTGGAGGACATTGGAGGAGTTGGGGAAGCTCACAGAAAGGGAGAATAGTACCTATCTTGTAAAAGACAGGGAGTAGTAGTTAATGAAAATGTAAAAGTCTGTATGTTGTGTATAAAAATGGCGTAGGGTATGTGGTATAAGCTGTAAGTTTTGGGAAGAAATTTCAGTCATGAGAATTAAGTACAATTGAATGGTTGGAAGATATGTAAATGTATTGAATTATGTGGGACTGAGCATGACACAAATGATATGGAATAAGGAATGGAAACTGCAGTGTCTGGCTGGGATGAAGTTAACTTTCCACTTAGCATCCATCATAGTGCTGTTATTGGTACCTAGAAAGGTACTGACAACACATGAGTGTTTTGGTTACTGCTGAGCAATACTCCCACATCAAAGCTGTCTCTCCAACATCTCCCCTGGCCCCCAAAAGCCGGGAGGCTGGGGGTGTGGGCAAGAGACTGGGAAGGTACATAGCCAGGACCCAAACTGACCAAAGCAGTATTCGTTACTGTATGACATCTGCTCAGCAATAAAAACTAAGAGTCTGAGCAGGAAGGAGCAGCAAAGTTTGATGAACTGATAGTGACTGCCATTCCCTGTCCTCCTGCACTGTGCAAGAGGAAGAGCTAAAAGATTCAGAAGTAAAGCTGAGCCTTGGAAGAAGCAAGGGACGGTTGGAAGGGGTTTGAACATTGGATTTCATTTCTCATTACCCAACTCTGATTTGATTGGTAATAAATTAATTTCCAAATAGTGAGTCTGTTTCGCCAGTGCTGTTAATTTTTGAATAATCTTTCTTCCCTGGTCCAGTTGAGGAGGGAGAGTGATAGAACAGCTTGGTGGGCACCCAGTGTCCAGCCAAGGTCAACCCAGAGTCCTCATGGGGAACTCCTGAGGGAACTGATATTATTTAGCCTGGTGAATAGGACTCAGAGGAGAGATCTTACCATTTTCTAAGTCTACTTCAAAGGATGTCGTAGAGAAGTTTCAGTCTCTTCTCTCAAGCAACAAGTGATAGTACAAGCAAAAATGGCTTCAAGTTGTGCCAGGGGAGGTTTAGGTTAGATTTTAGGAAAAAAAACTTCATTGAAAGGTTGTCAAGCTGGACAACTAGAAGAGGCTGCCCAGGCAAGTCACTGGTCACTATCCCTGGAGGCATTTAATAGGCCTGGCACCTGTGGCCTGGCCCTTGAGGACATGGTCTAGTGATGGCCTTGACAACATTAACAGCTGGACTCAAATCCTAAAGGTCTTTTTTAAACTAAAAAAAAAAATATAAACCACAGAATTTCTGCTCTCTTATGATCTAAAATATTGATGCAAAATGGCAGTGCATTTTATTTAGGAAAAATAGCACGGATGATGAACACTTCTTTTAATGCCACATCCTAAGAAAGCTGTTTCATGTCTTCATCAAGGAGAAGGTAATCTAAAATGCCATATTCCAGTAAATATATTTCAACCAAAAGCAGTTGCTACATCATTGATCAAGCCAATGGCACTGCATTTAAAAATAACACAGACATGGATACATCTTTGGGAGAGAGCAAAGCATTATTGCTTCTTCTGTCACAATTAACTTCTACTATAATAATAAAATATATTTTCCTTAAAAAAATTACAGAGACAAAGTGAAGCAATAGAGAGTTTTCATGTTTTATCTTCAAAGGAACATTCTCTGATGGAAACACACCACTTCAATTAAAGTAAGTGGGAGTTAGTCACAGAAGAGTGAAGGAAAATACGCAGACATAAATATACTGAGGTGGATGTCTCCTGACAATGCCCTGGTTTAGTGAATTCTTAAATTGGAGCCACACCTGTTAATTTTCCCAGAAATGGAGTAACTTCAAACTCAGAGTTCAGTGTTGTTACAGTGCTGTCAGTGTGTGTAGTCCTACACACCACAAAGGAAAATTGCAACAAAGATGTAATACAAGAAATAATTCTCTGTGACAAAGTGTGCCAGAACTGTAGCCTTTATTTGTTGAGTATCCCCAAAGATTTCAGTTCCTCAGAAGGGTAGCAATTCAAGGGCACTAGAATCAAGACTTCTATAAAAAACCTGGCATGTTTACAGAATGGAAACAGGGAAGAAATAGTAGCTTCTAGTCTCAGAGTTTTTCTTTTGCCTTATTTACAACGTTTTGCATTCTGCCTGTTCCATGGTGTGAAATTTAGCAGGCTTAATTAAGAAGTAAAAAGAGAATTGATAATATAGTAAATTAAGATGTGAAGAGTTGCTGGATAGAAAGTCTCCTTTTTCTTAATGAGTTTTCCTGTTCTTACTGACAAAAGACATGAGCTGAAATTCAAGCCCCCTGTGCAGTGAAAACATATTTGTCACCTGTCCTTTAGATTTATCTCAATAATAGTTCCATGCTTTTTCAAAACATGTCAATCCCAGATTAGCTTCCTAGAGGAAAAAAGTCAGTCTGTTATCTTTTCCAGTGACCCAACTTTGAGAAATTACTGATATATTTTTTCACTTACAAAGAACATACTTTAATTTGAATTCCTTACTTGGACTTCTGGCATCCTTCAGTTTGGCAAGTAACTATTTTTGCAAGCACATTTTCAAACGTAAATTATTAAAATTTGTTTAGTATAGATGTTAACATTTCTGACTCAAATTATTTAAATGGTCATCTCATTCATCTATTATCATTCTTACAGCTTCACCTCTAGGAAATATTACATGTGCAAGCTATTTCATATTTTGTTCTGAGGTTATTAGAGAGATCCAGAATGATCCATATTTCTTCAGTGCATAACCACTACACATATTCTCAAAAAGGATATTAAAAGATCAAGAGGCAATATGACAAAAAAAAGCAGGATATAGAAAAGATGTCAGAAAAATAAATTGAAGACTGAAAATTTTTGCTCAGAAAGAAGGCAAGTAAAAAGAGATATTATTTGACATTAAAGAATGGCAGATTAAATGCATTTCAAGTTGTCAGCATGTAGAATTAATTTGACAGATAGTGGGGGGGTTAATGTCTTTATTGTTCTGGCAAGTAGAAAATATTGTTAATGTTTCCCCAGGCATTTTCAAGACACATCTTTGTTACTTTAGGTAATTGTGATGCAAAGGAGGTTGGCATTTTATTTTACTGAGTGGCAGTAAAGGAAAAAACTTTAATATCCTTTATAGAAGAGGACATCTAACTGCCTGGTCAGTATGTAAGATAAATAGAAAAAATAGCTATACACTTTTCCTACATAAAAGCCCCAAGAGACTCCTTGTGCATTTTTCACAAGAAGGGTTGTAAGCCTATCATTTATAATTTATAAATTGAACTAAGCCAAAATCAGAGTACAGTTGCTGGTTTTAGTGAGACATGATAAAAATTACAAAATACACCAATATAAACAATCATACAAGTGCTTCAAAGAAAGAAGGGATACATGAAAACTTTGAAATAAAATGCAACACAGAGAATGAAGTAAGATCCGTAACATCAAGATTTACACGGGACTGTCAATCTACAGTATCTAGCTATCTACAGCTGCATAGACATTTTTATTACATAGAAGTTTTAATTAGAGAAGTCATTAAAGAGTTAAATTACTAAATATAGAAAAGCACTAGAAAATGTACGTAAGATAGAATAAGCATCATGATATTACTGCTGATACACAGTGAACTGTCAACTGATATGATAACAGGATAGCAGAGAATATTTAAGATAATCATAAAAAACTGGTTTATAGAACATAGAGTCACTCCAGATAGCCAGCAAAAGTCTGCTGAAACTTTACTACTTATCAGGAGATGACTGAATAGTAGTTGATGCCATGAACTTTCTAACATTCTTCATAAAGAAGTCAAATTCCTACTGTAAATGTAGCAGCAATTTTTCCTGTGTAGAAAAAGGGATACTATAGTTACCTTTATATCATATTTAATCTAATAAAGAGTCTTTAGCTGTATGTTAAAAACTGTATTTTAAAAGCATTCCAAATTATGTAAGAAGAGAGGTTGTCACATACTGCAGGAGCATTTGCAGCATATAAGTAAATGCTGCTATAAATGGTCCACAGACAACTGAGAAGCAGATCTGTGGTTCACGCTATATGGATGTGTGGAATTAATGTACTCAGTGGCTTAGACACCCTCTTGCAATCAGGGAAGGTAATATTTAGGTCTTGGAGGAAGCAAACATTTCCCAATATGTGTAAGCAATAATACCAGCAGGAATAAAACGTGAATTGCAGCAATTCGTTGCTTTCAAACATAGAAGCAACCAAAGTGTTTTTCATCTGAGTTTATTGTATGACGTAGAGAGGCAGAGAAGAAAGAGGCCATGCCGGAGTAAGCCTGAATCTGGCTTTCAATCTGGCTCCCAAGGGAGGAGAAACAGTGTATCTGCTGTCACCATACACTCCACAGACAAACTGTACCTCATACTTCCAGTACTTCATAAACTTGCAGATACTTTAAGTCACATTCTCTACAGTTGTTAAACCATTGAAAAAAGCCCCTTACAGATGGCATATCTACAGTCAAATTCCAAACTCTAAGCTAAGATGAACAGAGATTAGAGAAAGCAACTTGTCAAATACGTATTCCATCATCTTAGATCACACTGCAGGTTCATCAGACCAGAAGATCATTTGATCACTGGATCACTGTATAATTTGTCACGCCTTTCCTGGAAGATCCTTTTCACATCCATAACTGTCAAATATTAAGTGGTTGTGACAGATATAAAATTGCTCTAAATATTTTTTGTTGACTGGACACCTGGGATACTTACTGTATCAATACAATTTTTAATTTAATTACGTCAAGAAGGGGATATATAAGGAAGAACATAAGAAAATTAACCAGAAAAATTTTACCTAGTCCTCATTAATACTTTAGAAGTCAGTCAAGATATACCATGAGGACTCACAGGGTGGTGGGAGGACAGGGAGGAGGTAGTAAAGTGTAAGGGAATTCAGGCAATTGCAACAACATTATAGGAGGTATTTCCTAAAGCACTGTTAGTGAAAACCCATGTGACACATACAGGTGTTTACAGAAGCTATATACACCATCCTGGGCAAGAGGACTTTAACACATCTCAACGTGAACATGCCAGTTTCAAGGTTTTTGCTTGCACTCATTTTTGTTTTTACTTTGAGAACAAAAAAAAATGCACTCAATTTCACAAAGTCACTATTAGCAACTAGTAAGAAAAGTCCTAGAGAAAAGCTCTTCTATGCTGATTCCAGTTGAGTTTGCTTGATATCATAGCTCAAGAAATAAATTAGTGAAGTTCTGGTAGCAGTGGAAGTCCTTTGCCTGAAGGACTTGGAGCACTCAGCAGGATTTGGAAAATTCATCAGAAGTATCCTGAGATCTGTAAAGATAAGAGACAAGAACGTAAGCCTATTTGATTAAATATTTAAATCTTAACAGATGTCTACCTCTTCACACAGAAATCTTAATCCCTGATCCATGGGATATTTGAAAGTGGCATCATGCTGATTTATATCAAATGTTTAATTATCAGGACATGGAGAATGACTTTGTAGGTAGCAGCTGGGTCTGCCGTCTGTATGGTCGTAATGAACTGGCTGTATATTGGTATAAAACAGAGAAACATCAGCATAAGAGACACCACAAGTCTGTATAAACTGTCAGATTTACCCTTTTACTGTTCCACTTCAAGGGCCAGTCTCATTATTTTTAACACTGCATATACATCTGAGTATCTGCCTGGATTTTGGTATTGATCAAATAATTTATTACCAGTCTTTCATGTGCTTCTCAAGAAATCAGATCGTTCATGTTGGTTCCATTCTCTGCAGACTGGGTATGCAGAGGCAGATGGGTCTCTGCCATCTCAAGGGACCACAACACTGCACCTCACAACAAAGGCTACATAAATATTATTATTTTTATATACTAGACCTCTCATGTGATCAGACCATTATACCAGGAGACAAAGTTGTCTTCAGATCTCTTCTGACAGAGAAAATAGTTGGATCTTCATTCCTTACATCTTGCTTGGTCTATTCCAAGGCAATTCCAGTATTCCACATCCAGTCACATGGATGTTCAAATACTGCTTGTTCAAATACTTTTTTCCCACATAGATTGGATAAAATTTGATAAAAACAAGAAGAGCTTTTAAATGATCACAACTACTTCTTGCCTGTTAACGTTTGTGTTTGGTTTTTGTTTTCAGAGTTGTTCGGTCTTTTTTAACCAATAGTTATGCAGCAGCACTAACAGTTTGTATTTTTGCCATCTGTTATTTTCATTAACTGGTATGTTAGGTTTCATTCTACTTGTTAAATAAATAATAAAGAAAAATTTAAACTCAAAGTGCAGAATTCCATCATCCAGCATTTTTAATTTTCTGTAAACTCTCTCTCTCTTAATTTGTCATTGTTACCTTCAGATGAACTACTCCTCTAGTACCTTTTTCCATTTAACCCAGATACAGAAAATAACCCCAACTTTCAACGCTACACCAAAGTGCTTATTAATATTTGTTGCATACAAAGACTTTAGCTATCACAGAATCACAGAATTGTTTATGTTGTACAGGAACTCTAGATACCATCTCATCCAGCTACCTTGCTCAAGAAACGTCAGCCAAAGCAGATTTCCAAGGACCATGTGCAGTCAGTATTTCCAAGGATTGAGTATTTCCAAGGATGGACATTTCACAATCTCTCTGAGTGTACAATTTTGGCTAGAATAGAGGTTTTTTTCTTCATAGTAACTCATATGGTTCCATGCATTTCAGCACATGCAGCTAAAAAATCAAAAATTTCTATTATTTATAACAATCATACAAAAATCACTGCGTAGTTGATAATTTAATAATGCAACATGATGGAATGGTAGTAAGACAAGACCTGTGATCTTGTATATTTAAGTGAAAGAACTAAGAAATTCTCCCACTGAAACTCTTATATATGGACACTGTAAAAATTCCTGAAAGTATCAGATATAAACTGTAGCTCAGTAATTGAGCAGATACCTCTAGACAAATTAAGGATCATGTCTACTCCATATATCAGGTTTACCCAAGAAATACTTTCTTCACCAGTTTATTTACATGACACTGTATTACAATTACATCCTGAGTATTTACCCTGAAGTATAGACATTGTTAATTTCTGATACTGTTCTACAGCACAAAATCATTTTACTTCTGCTGAAGGTGACTTTGTCTTACCAATTATGCATGCTACTTTCATAGAACGTAATTCTTAAATAATTTAACATTATGTCTTTAGTCTCCTGCTACTTGCAATGCTCAGACAACTACTGGACAAACCTGGAAGATTGCAGTTCAGCTTTTCAGGAATTAAAAGTTTGCTTTGGTTCTTTACAGAGCAACTGCAACAAAGAATGTTTTGAACACCTGTAATGCCAAAACCTTGAAATGTCTGTTTACAACTGAAACCACTACCTTTTAGCTGTGGTCTTGGGAGAGCCAGAGCACCCAATAATTTCCTGAACGTGAAAACAACTCCCAGGAGATACCACCTTTTTCCAACTTGAAGGGCATCAGTGATCTTCCTTAGCTTAGGATCTCAGTTCAACATGAATCTCTTCTATCTCAGAAGAAAAAACCCTCTAGTCCAAATTCAGCGCTACATTTACCATGGTGAAATTGCTCCTCTGTAATAACTGTCGAACAGTTGGCTTTTAGTAGCAAAAACTAAGCTTGCATTTACCTACAAAATAGTATGTAATCCTATCTAATTACAGATGGACTCACTTTACCTGTCCAGAGCCCAGTGAGTAGGGCACTGACCTGAAAGATACATCCATTTATGCCCCAGTTCTACCTGAACTGAATTTATCCCTGCAGAAGTCTGACCTGGCTCCAGACTTAAGACCTGAGTTACTCTGGGTGAGCCAAGCCTGTAGACTGTGGAAGTATTATCTCATACTAAAATCTAGGTGTAGCTTTGGCTGGTCCACTGTAGTAAGCACTGGAGTTTCACCTCACTCATCTTGATTTCTGAGGGAAGGGAGAATGGCATCCACATGGCAGTACAGACAGTATAAACATGTTGATGTCATGCTCTGGCAGAATCCACCTCCCTTCTCTTTCCACTTACGGTATACAAAACTTTACCATTTTTTTCACTTAAGGAATGTGTCTTCAGGGATGCTAGTCTTCCTCTCTTCTTCTTCTGTAACAGCAACACTGTAGTGCAGGTGTAAGAAGTTTCAGGTTCTTCACTCACTCTCCAAGCTAAATGCTCAGTTCAGGCCTTGTAGCTGGTCTAGGAGAGTGCTTAGCCTGAGCACATATACCCTGCCTGCTAACCTGCACATGGAGCTATACAGCATCGGACTGGAACTGGCTCGCTTCCAGGAAGCTTGAGGACAGCAAAAGTGATGTCTAGCTGTACAGCTGTATGTTTACAGAAATAGGCAGAAGTTGACAATTACAACTCTGCCTAATTGTTAACGATATTAGCAGACTAGGGTTCTCATCCAGTCTTTTATGCAAGCCTAAGATGCACAAGCAGTGTTACTGGATGTATTCCAGGCTGAAAGGACACATTTTTGAGTAAAAAGAACATTACGCAAAGACAAAAATTACTTCAATGGACAGCATGGGACTGGGTTTGGGTATTGTGACTGACCATGGGTAAGCAGACTGTCCTACTTTTCTTGAAACAGTTCAAATTTTATTTTACTTCATGCTTGCCTGGTTCAGTTGATTGTCCTTCACTGAAACAAGCCAATTTATGCTATTCCTAGTCAACATTAAGCAGCAGCTGGCTTAGTTTCTTTAAACTCTCTAAGTGAGGATCACCTATCTCCAGCAATTTTAGACCAGTATCTCTTGGAATTTAACATGTTGCTTAGATGCTGCTGGTTCACATCATAATCCTCTTAGCTACCCCCACCCCAAAATCTTCCTACTACACAGGGAATGAGATTACTTGGTCTGGGGTATTGTGGCACCTTTGTCTACTTTACAGATTGTACAAATTCACCTATTCAAGGGCAGTCGTCAGCTGGGAAACTTTAATTTATATAAGCAAATTTAGTGCTCTATTAACAGAACAAAGCAGCAATAATTGGGTCAAAGTTCCAGCTGAGAGGCAACAAAACAGGAAAAAAAGCATGCAAGTTTTTAGTGAAGAATGTCTGCTACTGCAGTAAAATTATGTTTCTTGCTTTCGCCCAGGAACCAGCTACTGTCAGAGAATTAAAGCGAGAAAATCAAAGATAAATGGGTCCTCTGAAGAATTCATGATCTCTTTTCTAAAGAAACATTAGTGAGTATTGTTCACTAAAATAAACACTCAAATAAAACCTCGCACATTATGTTCTCTTGCAGCTTCTGGTATGTATTATCAAGAAAAAAAAAAAGTAGAAGAAACCTGTGGTGTAGTAATATCCTGAAATACAACTCGGTAACAGACATATAGGCACTATACAAATAATTGCAACTTAACTCAAGATCTAAGCCTTTAGCTGTAAATGAGATGCCTAATTTGGTTTACCGGCCCTTATTGAGTTCAACATATAGAAAAATATCTAGATTTACTACAAGGCAACTTGTAATTTAACTATCCACAGGATTTTAAAAGTTTCTCAGAGTATGTTTGTCCTGCAGACAGCACACGCTGCAGCTTCTGTAGAGATTTGTGAGCTAGCTTTAAGTTGGTATCCATCAGTGCACCACTGTGTACTGCAAAGCCAGCAGAGGGGGGTGGATGAATATTGTGTTAGTCACGCCAGCTTTCTTTATAAAATTCTGCATATTTTTGTTCAAATTTTGCCATTTACTTTCAACAGACAAATTCCCCCCAAATGAAACACTTGTTTTCCTACCAATTTTGGTTTAAACAAAAGTTTGCAGATAACCTTCTGTAGCTATCAAGGAAGATGTCCCAAAATTAAACTCTTATTTTCTGACTACCTCAGATCTTTTTCAAAAAAAGTATGTAGGTAATCTTCTGTTGATATAAAGCCATCTTAGAGAGATCTGATACACATTAAAAGAACCTCTGCTTTGATGAATATGAGTGGAAAAATTCTAAGGTGAATTAGAAAATTTACAACATACTAGAGTGATCAGAGTGACTCATGTAAGGAGGACTTACTAGCATCTCAGAACTTGAGTTTCCAAGAAATAATGAGACTTCCCTCCTAGTAATTAGTAACTGGTATTAGCAAGAGAGTGTAGAACAAAACAAGATTTGTGCTTACACTAATTGTCTTCCCAAATAGCAGAAATAACCACTGGAAGAATGTATCACAAGAAAATTTAGTTAATGATCCCAGGAATATGCAGCGACTATCCTTAGCCTGTCTTTTATGGGTTGTCATTTCTACCTGCTGTCAGACTAAAACTAAATATGTAGGAAATTAGCAACACTGGCATTTCAGGCTCTTTAGGACAAAGGGGAAACGACACCCTAGAGCAGCTAGGACACACATCTATCACCTGTTCATCCTGTAGCAAATGTGACAGATGAACAAACTGTTTGCAGCTGCAGGTTGGAAATAGGTCCTACAAATGAGTGATTTAGTGTCAAGATTGGTCAATAGACTTACTCAGTCAGGCCAAACCTGAAAATTATAACAGAAGACCATTCCAGTTAATTGTAGGGAATATTTTGCAAACACTTATCCATAGTCTTAATATGGCTTGGCTGGCAATACAGATTTGTGGAAGAGAGTTCACAGGACTCCAAATAGCTGCAAGCTATTCAACAGCAGGACCTCAACAAAATGTTCAGAGGCAGTACAAGATAGGAAGCATAATAATACAAAATAACATATTTTGCTACTAAGTTGGGAGTTGGAGAGTTACTGTTTCATATTTTGTATTAATATCAATTAATAATGTGTGAATACCACTGCTAGACATAAACCATAGAAAATACATAGGAAATACTTTGAAACGGTATTCCTAGATCCAGGAAATCCATAGTCCTCATTGCCTACCTGCACACAGCCTGAAATTAAATGAAATGTAGAAGAAATAGTAATTGTTAGAAACTAAATTTAGAAGCCATGAAAGGAGAAGTGCTTGTTTACAGTTAATGGTCCCTGATTAATGCCAGCTGGTGGATTGCTTCCCTGCTTGAGAGTTTTGCAGTGCAGCGTACCATGCGCTTACATGACTCACTGCCCACAGGCAGGGCCAACCTGTTTGACGCAGAAGAAGAGCTAGCAAGAACACCGGGGCTCTGACAAGGCAGACAGAGCTGAGAGTGTCCTGTGGATATAGCCAGAACACAGGGATGAGATTCCCGTGTGCAGCAACAGTGGGAGAATTAGCATGGGAAGTGCACTCTCTTTCTTTTGCTGCTTTTCGGGTTTTATTTACTGTGTGTTCTGTTATACAGTAGTAGGTTGTTACTTGGCATGTTCTTAGCCTTCCCTGCTTGTTGCTTTTGAGTTTTTCCATCTTTAGTTACCACTATCCCATACCCATGGGATACTGGATTGGCAGAGGATTCCCCAAGATACAGAATTTACTGAACTGCCATTTTTGATACATCACACTCATGCTTATTCATTCATTTACTCAACAGAGGTCTGAAGCAGAAATGAGCAGTACACCAGAGTTCTCTATAATCTAGCCTAATGCACATGCAACAGCTACAAGAACACAATGTAATGCACTAGTCTTTTAATCTTTCTTTCCATCAAGTCTAGTTTGCAGGTTTTGTGTTCATTAATGTCTATAGTATTTCTGCACATAAAAAAGGATGGGATCCACAAATTACAAGATTCCCAGGACATAGTCAAATACAGTTTATAGCTGCACTTTACCTTAAGCAGAGTGGATTCTCCTCCACAGGTAAATATTTAGTGTAATTAATGACACATTTTAAGTTGTTTTGTAAATCATCCAATCTAGATATTGTCTATAAAGTAATTATTAAAATAATTTCTCTGAGAATCCTAGAAAAACTAACTTTTTGATTTTCTTAATTGAAAATATTTCATCCTCTTTCTTTATCTTAGTAATTTCCTTAATAAAGACATCTTCTAATAAGGAAAAAAACCTCTGATTATATTATAAGCTACAATTGTTCTTTTACCTTGAGTGTAGTAGCACTAATGGTGCACATTGCCAACTCACAGGAAAAGGCTTGTATTCCATTTATACATCTTTACATTCCAAAGAAAGAAGGGCATACTTTCATGTTGTTGCTGCTCCTCACAGAAGTGGGGAAACATGGATATGGAAGTTGAGAGTTCTATATCTATGTTTGGAGGAGAATACTGACTTTGCTAGTATTGTTATTATCATCTTTTTGGCTGTGCCTGTTCTCTGGTGAATAACCAGGTCATCAGAGAGGCCAAATAACTTTGCTATCAAGCTTTTAAAAGTGAATTAAAAACTCCAGGAATTGCCATTTTCTCTCTGACTTCTTTAGAAGGAAAGTATCTTCAGTATTACTACATGCACCTGCATTGTGCACCATAGATGACTAATTGAGTCAAAACAAGGTATTTTTCCTATGAATATATTTGTTCTAAAATCCAAGGACCACATGTGGATAATTAATGACATATCTTTTCAGGGAGTCATAGTTTCTGATCATAGTAGTGCTTTTAGGTCAACTTCATCTCATTTGCATGAATCTTCCTTATATTCCCAATGCATATTTTGAGTATGAGAACAGTGGGGGGAAAAAAAAGACTCAATTATTTGTTTCTCAGTCAACTCCAGAGGTTAGAACACAAAAAACTGTCATCAGTCATTGTCTTTAGGACAGATGATACTCTTGCATGCAGTCCTTACTCTCCAAACATGGTTACAGACATACCTGTCATGAGAAGATCAGCTTCTTATGTTCCCCTCTTTTGAGCATAGCACAAGTCTGATTGTAACTAATCACATGAAGTACAGATTATTTGAGGGTAATTGTGAATAGCAACAGACTTTTGAGTAGTTCTGTACGCCAAAATTTCATAGCTTGCTGTATTTATCATACTATGTATGATACTAGGCGTTAAGACTGAATAAAAACAGAGAAGAAAAAAAAGTCCTCCTCTTCAGCATCCTTGAGCAAGCTTCGCATGAAAAGTCATTGGGAATCATAGTTACTAATTCATTCAACATCAGCCGACAAAACAGGGGACAAAGAACAGGACCAGCTTCATGATTCTGCCCCCACAGATAATGGGGCATGGCATTCCTCTCATCCCTTGTCTCAAACAGTAAAGACTACACTACCTGACAGGAATGATTGGGAGGCAAATGCTTCCATTGCTTAGATAATTGCAATAAAGGTATAAGTAAAAAGCTCTGAGTTGGAGGTTATATCTAGGCCTTCATGAGTCCCTGACACAGAGGGTGGTGTTTTGATATTTGAGTCTCAGATACAGTAGGTTCTCTGAAACAAAGTGTTCCAGAGCTTCATCCATACAGAGGAAACTGAAGAGTGATAATGGGGAGCAAAATGCGCCTTGGATATTTGAACAAGGCTCACAACACTTTATATTTACTCTCTGTGTCTAAGAAGCATGGAACAGATTCAGTGGCTGGCTCACTGCTTGTGAGGAACTGTATTTGTAAGAAAATGTCACAATTGCTATTTGTTTTCTCTAAAATAACAGAATAGAACTGGAACACAGACAATGAGACAGACTTGGTCAGGCTTCTGGGTTCAAAACAGTAACTCAGTGTGAAGATCAGTTGGTCCTGCTTGTTTGTAATCCAGAGAATAAACAGGAAATCCAGGGTGAAAACAGGAAGCAATGAAAGCTGAAGGCTATACAAAACACGAAGTAAACTCCTCCTCAGAGAAACAGCAGTGAAAAGAATTTTGTTGTTCTGGGCTGGTTAATAACTACCAATTGCCTTGTCATATGCTCTGGGCACAGGAAATAAGTGAGATCATCATGCTTGGATGCTTCACATACACTGTGCAGAAAACGTTAATTAACCTGAGAAAAGATATATGTCATTTAGGAATGCAGTTAGATATTCTCAAAATAAGTCGTTTCCATATGTTCACCTGTGGCACAAATTACTTTCTTAAATAAAAAAAAAACAACATCGCTGCATCACTGATGCATTGTGGAATTTATTTGTACCTGTGAAAAATAACTCAAAAAATATTTATTTTTGTACTCCTGGAGAAGAAAAATAGGCCTTTGCTGGACACAGGTCTAAATATTAGTCAAACTCAGTCTTTTGTCTTTGAAATTCAATCCTTCATGTGAAACCTATGAAACAGACAGATCCTATATATTAACTAAAGCAACTTTTACACCGCCAACTGACAGTCACCCTTTCCCAGCTTCCAGTTTTATTTTTCAGCTCTCTCAGATGCAACATAAGAACTTCTCTTTCTACAATATATCCAAAGAAATGTCCGTAACACCCATTTCACAGCTTGTCTCCACCTCTTTGCAATCCAGCTGGCTAGTCTTACAGAAGCTTCTTAGAGAAGACAGTTTACCTATTTCTATCTCAGAGTTCACGAGTCTTGCCTCTCGTCCTCCCTTCAGCACCAGTTACTGAAAGTGAAGTCTGTGCCAGCAAGCTTCATTTCACTTTCATGCTTTTCCTTCCTTACTGCCACAGAGCTGGACAGACAAATTCATTAGAGGAGCAAGCACTACTAATCCTCAGCTGGCATCCAGACAAGCGTGGTGTTTTACCTTACTTATGTCAGTTGTTCTTAGCTCTTATTCTTCCATGAACATATTTTTCAGCTGTATAAGAACATACAGGCACATGAGCCACCTGTAATAGAAAACAGAAAAATGTACAAACAGTGTTGAGGGAATTATATGGAAATAAATCTCCAAAAGTCAGTGTTCCTGACAGAGACACATTCCAATTTTCAAGATTTTTATTCATCTGTTCAAGATGAATAGAGTACATCAGAAGAAGGGTTGTCGAATATAAGTTTAGTCCACAGTTTGTGGAAGGTGAGAGATGTCTATTTCTCTCTTAATTTCTGACAAACTTATCTGTATTCTTATAGCCAAAGACACAGGTGGGGATTTTGGGGGTCCTTATAGTCACTTGGAAGTTGATGCTGACCTTGCGTAAGCAGCCTTGCAATAGGGGATGTGTTGCAAGTGTAACAGCTCCACTGAGCAGTCCTTTTCTGAAAAAGGTTGTAGTATCTTCTGCTGTCTGCTGTTGGCACTTGGAACAACACCAAAGCACTTACCAGTGATTCATTCAGGTGCCCTTCCAAAGTGTATTAAGTTTAAGGTAATTGGCTTCCATAAATTTAGGACAAAGGAAATATGTCTTAATTCAGATTCCATTTGTTTTAAACCAATTTGGTTCCATTTTGTCAAAAGGAGTAGCACCAAGATTATAAATTTCAGTATGGTCTATTGTGTAAAACTGGGTTATAAATTCCCAGTTTTACTAATGATAATACCCTGATAGGATATTATAATATAGATGTGTTTAAAAGTCAGTATGTTTCATACTGAGGTTTAAAGTCACACAGTTTTAAACAATGACAGGATGTGTTTGCAGCTGTGAGGCAAATAGAGAATAATCATTAAAACCACTGTGAAATGGTGGTGTGATCAGAGGAGAATGCTTGGAGGGAGGCTATTTACGTATCCTTCTATTACCTGTGTTTGGAACAGCACTTAATCTACCTATGGCACGTTTAAATTTCCCACCTCTAAAATTACCTGAAGTCATCAAAGTATTATGTATGTAATTTTAACAGGTACTATATCTTCTACTATATATTACTGCAGTAAGCAAACTTTAGAATGAACAGATTTTTTGATTGAAAATTTATCTAGTCCCCTGTTTTGCTGCAAACAGTATTCAAACAAAAATCTAAAATTCCCTTAATCTCAAAATTCATACAACTTTACTAATCTTATTTTGGAAATAAGCTTTGAGGTACAGTTTGTTGAATTCTGAATCATATCAATGATGAGTAAAGCATAGACATGACAACTCGGGCATGAGCTATAAATTTCATATCAAATTCTATGTCAATTTGCTCTGTTATGTTTGATGTTGCAAAACTTTTGTTAACACCACGCCTGTGCATATGAATTTTAGAGATTTTCTTACATCACAGCTTTTCTTGAAGCTCTTTGAGTTTTATAGATCTTTTTTTGTGAGTTATGTAAAAAGCTGAGTGAAAAGAAAAAAACAAAAACCCTCCCACAATGAAAGACTTCTTAACACTACTTTCTCTTGAGAGATTGCCCTAATTTGTTCAGATAATGCTTCCACTTCTGTTTCACAGAGTAATTCAGTGTGATTAGTACAAATCTCCAGTTAAGACCTGAAATCCCTACTTGTATAACCAAGCATATCAAATGCTTATCTCTTGAGGAAAAATGCTTTATCACAGTCTTCCTTCCAGCTAATATCTCAGAAATGCCTTTGCTTTTATTAAATTCAGTAGATACCTTAGCTTTATAGCAAGTCGTATCAAACTCCAATATTTATTTAGAAGCATTGACTTGCTTACTATGGGAGTGTTTAGTGTCTTCTAAACATGCAATTATATTTGGGTTTTCTTATAAAAGAGTACATGAGGGGAAAAGATATGTTTTTTTAATTATAATTACACTTTTCATTATTCCCAGCCTTGAAATAATCACCTGAATAAAAGATGCATAGCTGAGTTTTTTTATGTATTCTAATTTATATTAGAAAAATAAAATCCTCTTTTTCTACCAGGAGTGAGTTTTACTTTCATATTTCTGATTAAAATGGTGCTAGTACATTAAAGCTAAAATTTCTCCAATATAATAGCAATTTCAAGAAAAAATGTTCTATGTTTCTCAAAGGCAGCTTTACTTGCCATAAAATAAGAAAGTTTCATTGCATGTGTGGAGATAGAAAACATTCAAAAATATTAATGTGAAGTAACAGTAAACAAAAGAGGACTCCTTTATAAAATAGAAAAGAAGTGACATAAAGAGATACTGTTCAGTACTTGGAGTGCAATTTTTGATTTGTCAGTAGGAGCTGAAGGCAGTGACTTCCTAAAAGGAAAGAAAATCTGTGTGTGCTTACTGCCAAAAATTATCCAAAGACAACCTGACCTAGAATATTATCCTTATTTTTTTAATTACAAATCTAAACTTCGCATGCCAAGATCTGATGGAATTTGGGGCGACAAGGAACTGACCACCCATGCTGAATGCTACTCCTTTGAGGACAGAAAGTTAAAACCTCAGCATCACTGCTTAGAAATACCCCTATATCTAGTGCACTTATCCAATTCCTTAATAGCCATGTTCATTACTCTGCACATTATCTGAACTTGTTGTCAGAGTCCACTTATTTATTATTTACTTCTTTAGATGAAAAAACCTATACCTGGAAAAGTAATCCATGATGTATGTGTACTTGATGGTAAGTTTGATGCTTTATATCACACGCATTCTAACTGAGACCACACCTCCTTTAGTGTCTGTCATACACTCTGGTTTTGGTTATACAACATTTCAAACTTACTACAAAACTATTATTATCCTCAGTCTTATACATCTTGGGAAAGAACACAATGTAGAAGAAAATATGGTAAAATAAGATTGCTTAAAGAAGTAAGAAATCATTGCTGTAGGTATAAATTTTTTTTCACACACGTCAAATATAATGTAAATAATTAAAAATTTTTAAAAAAAGCTTTAACAAGCATTCTTTATGCTGCAAGAGTATTGACCTCTTTTAGGAGACAGTCAATCAAAAATATAGATGAAAAATAGTGAATAACTCACAAGAATACAGAGCAGGGAGATGAAGAATTGCTTAAGATTGTCTATTCCATCTCACTACACTGAGACAAAAGCTAGGGTACCCAGATAATGCTTAACAGTTATTTGTCTACTATATTTAAAAAAAGGAAGATATTTCCTCAGACCTTTCAGAAACCTCACTCTAACCTTTCATTAACTACAGTATCAGAAAGGCATCCTTAAAATACCACCTTTTCATAGGACTGACCTTAGAAAATTCTGACTCCTGTTGCTTGAAATTGTTTTCATTTCACACTGCATAGAGCATCCCAATTGTTTAGGGTTTTTTTGTTTTCATGGGTTTTGTTTTTAAATTCTTAGATATTCCTTTCCCAAACAATCTTTCTCTTTATTATCCCTCCTTTTAAAAATTTTAAAAAATTCTAGATACACTTTACACCAATCTATGTTGGTTTTCTTCTTTATTTCTAATATGTGTGTAGATTAAACTGTGTAGATTAAAACATCATGGTGATACCAGGGATTAAACAAAAGTACCCTAGAAGATTTTGCCAAAACCACCTATTTTTCAAAAATCTGGTGATGGAGAAAGAAGTATTTTGTTTGGTCCTGCACAACAGCTGACTGAGCACACTGTTAATGATGGCTTGGAAGGCTATATTTTCATTAACTTAAATAGTTTAAGCTAATAAAAACTCAGTGGTCTATTTTATTTGAGTTTTAAAAAGGTTATAATTAGACAGTTCTAGGTAAAGGTCCAGAATATTGACTCCAGTGGTTCCAAAATCTTTATTGGCTTTGGTGACTCCCAGGTCTCTTTATCCAGTCCGACACAACTTCGTGTTTGGGCCTCTCAGCAAAGGAAAAGGCCACAAGAGATATGCCTGGACTCGACTTAACCCATAACATCTCTTAGATGACGCAACAAAAATCACAAACATAAACTGATAAAATGTTGCTTTTATAGGACAGGCACTATCATAACAATTAAAAATTATTGAATTAAGTTCTGAGGTTTTACTCAGTAATGTCCAAATCTCACTGCATAATTATATAAAAGAAAAGTGCTGATTCCTCAGCTCTGTATATTGAGAGTGACCTAAATTTGATGTTCAATAAGATATTCAAAAACTTTTTAATTGCATGCAGATGGCAAAGATGAACAAAGTCAGCATTTCAAATGAAAAGGTTCTGTCCATTGCCTTAGATGGTATTTTCCAGCTGATGAAGACATCTACACTGAGACTCAGAAATGAAGAAACGAATAAATTGAAAAAATTGAAGGAATGCATTTTATAAACTGAAATAGTTCCATAGAACCACACATTTATTACAGAAATGAGGGAATATAAGATTACACCTAAAGTTCACAAAAAAGACAAGGCTGCTCCTTTACTTGATTTGGTCTATATCTAAACCCCTAACAAATCCTTTCTCTTTTTTTTTAACCCAATCTTTCTTATTACTACATCTTGGCGGAAGAGAAGGCCCATATGACAAAATGGGCATTTGTTTTACATTGTCATAAACTGGATGGATCAAATGATCAGATAATAGATATGCAACTACCATTGCTGTTAATCTATCTGTGAGGAAAAAAAGAATTTTCTGGGGCTTATTTTTAATTTGAATATGTTTTTGTAGGTATACTTTCTGATGTGTTCATCTAAATCTACATTTTCCTTGTAGCCATAGTCGGTTTTAAGTTACATGCCATTAGGGGACATTTATTATATAAAATAAATAATGTTTTTTAGGAAATGTTGCCACTGTAACAAAACAATTTCTTTAAAATATCCTATTTCTCACATGCACACTCTTCGGAATGTTAAGATTAACAATAAGACTCTTACATCTTACTGAAGAGAAAATAGTTTTGCTATCTCTGTACTGGATATGCTGCTGCACGTATGGTTTTGTTGTTGTGGTTGTTGTTGCTGTTGTTGTTGTAACCCTTTCTTACTCCAAGAGATTATAATATGTTTTTCTTGTCCCCAAAAAACAAGCAATAAACTGCCTTTGCTGTTGAACAGAACATTCTGCTGTCCTCATAGTGATGGTCTCCTCTGACTCCATGCACTCCAGGTTATAGGAAGGAAACACTAGAGATGTGTTAACCCAAAGCTCTTTGGCATCTAGCATACATCAGTCTTTTTCTACCTCTTTCTCTATTCTGTTTTCACATTTATTACTAGATTCTGTTGAGCAATGAACAGATGTTCTTCCTACTGTGCTGTATTATAGTTTTAAGTCACTTTTTTTAGAACAGATGTTCTCCTGCATGCACTTCATTATCGTTAGTTTTTATGAGTTAACATCTGACAGCTAATTCTTGCTTAAATTTAAGGACAAATGTTCACCAGGGATCCCACCCAGGACATGGGCCATCATTTCTAGAAATTAGTTAGCTCAGGGTACAACAGCATGCCAGAATACATTGATGCATCAATAACAACAGCAACAAGAAAAACAGTTATCTAAGGGGATAGGAAGGGAGACCATTGAGATCAAGCCGCAGCAAGTCCACATTCAAAATTAATAGCCTGCAACCAGGCCAATTCACACTGGGAGTCAGATAGCACATCAGAGTTCAGAAACAAGAATCAGAGCCAGGAAAGAAGATGAAGTAGAGCAACAGACACATGAATAGGGAATAGAAAAGACACATAAGTTAGACTAAAAGAAATACTAGCTAGATCTGCATCATGCACATGGTAGAAATCCCAGAAGTGCTAGCTGGTCATAACAGTCCAAAATATTTCCAGTGGAAGCTGGCTCATCCACCAAGTAGCAGTCAAGGACAAAAAGGAGCCAGAGATGTCCATAGGCACCTGTTTGGTGAATGTTACCGAAAGCTTAAAAATTTCCACTAAAGCGCCTAGTGTTTTCACAGGAAAATACTTAGAACGGGTTCACTTAGGAAGGAATTGCCTTCCAGCTGTTGAGGTTTAAGCCCAGCTGGAAATTAAACACCATGTAGCCACTCACCCAACCCTCCCCTTCTCCCACAAACCAGTGGAATGGGGAGGAGAATCAAAGTAAAACTCATGGGGTTAGACAGGAACAGTTTAATAGGGAAAGCAAAATCTGTGCAAAATAGCAAAGCAAAACAAAGAAATAATTCACTGTTTCCCATGGGTTCAGCCACCTCCATCTGGAGAGGAGGGCCCCATCAGACATGGCAGTGAATTGGGAAGACCAAAACCATCACTCCAAATGTCCCCCCACTTTATGGGAATGATGTCACATGTTCTGGAATATCCCTTTGGTCAGTTGGGGGTCACCTGTCCTGGCTGTGTCTCCTCCCAACCTGCCATGCGTCCCCAACTCCCTCACCAGTGTGGCAGCAGAGACAGCTGAAAAGGCCTTGGCTCTGTGTAAGCCCTGCTCAGCAGTAACAAAAACATCTCTGTGTTATCAGCCCTGTGTTCAGCACAAATCCAAGACACAGGCCCAGACTAGCCACTGCAAAGAGAGTTAACTCCAGCCAAAACCAGCACACAGTGTAAAAAAATAAACCCACGTTGAGTTTTGGCATAAAAAGAAGTGACACTTCTAAGGAACAAAACAGAATCTAGCAAAATGGGTGTTTGAACATCAGAAAAGGTGTTCAGCTCTAGATCTGTCAGCATTTTATCTCGTCCAATTTATCCATCCCTAATACATTGTCAGAATAAGATTTAAAATATTGCTGGACTTCACGTGCACAGTTCTGTATGTATGTGTCTTACTTATCTGTAAGAAAGAAAAAAAAGACAAAGCAGGACAGGCAAACTGTATTATATGTCAAATTAGACATCTAAACACTGAAAAAATCCCAAAACTTTTAACAAATAGGTAATTGCAAGAAGTGTTTGACCAAGCCCAAGACTTTCAGCAACAGAAATTCTTCACAAAGTCTCTTTTTTTGGAGGGGGGAAACAGGATGAAGGGACACGTCTGAATCTGTATTTTGAAGAGTACCAGTTCTTCAAGGGATTCATTTGTGCAATAAACCAGCTGTTGATTGAGAGGGAAATAGAGCTTTCTACAGAAAATCTAGGGTAACTCAATAGTTTTGCAATTTTTCTTCACTCGCATGTAAGCATATTGTAGTGGTTTTGTTCACATTTTTACCTTCTGTGACATCAGAATTAGGAGAAATGCAAAGCAGGTTCCAAACTTAAAGAATATAAAGAATTTTATTAACAGAACTAACAGAAAAAGGAATAATAAGGGTCAGACTAAACCTTCAGAACACTTCTCTTCCCCCCATCCTCCTCCCTCCTCCCACATACAACATAAAGACACAAACTTGGGATTAGTTCAGTCAGTTTGCCACCTCTATAATAGTCTTTCATCAGTTCACTTAGGGAGAGGAGTCTCTTTTGCCCATCCTATGGGCTTCTCCACAAGAAACAGTCGTCTCGTGGCTTCAATGTTACAGCACAACAGCCGCCCGGGGTGGTTTTCTCCTGGTATGTGCAAGTCCCTTCCCTCGACTTACAGCTTTCCCCACAGCTGTTTTCGACGGTTCCATTTTAGTAAATGGGGTACTATTTTCAGGATGAGCTGTTCAAGAGCAAAGGTTCTCTTCATCTACCTCTGGGATCATCTTCATCTCTAGGAGCAGAGGTCTTTTTCTTCCCTGGGAGCAAGGGTCTTCACTTCATCACTATCTCTCTCTGTTCAGGCTCTACAGTGGATCACAGCTACTTCAACATTTACTTATTTCATTACAGGTACCTTTGCTCGTGGTTACAATTTGAACGCTCGGTGGAGCGTTCAACCCACCACGCTTTCATGAAATTACAAAAGGGTTCTCTGATGTATCATAGTCCATCACCATAGTTTTACAAAAGAATTTCAGCTTTCAGGTTAGTTTGAAGCATGTCCTCTATCTCCTCCTTCTGGGCTTCAGCTCTTTCTTCTTCACTGACTTTGGTGTTACCATCATGGTACCTATTTACGTGCTTTTGCCTTTCCCTTCCCTCTGATCTGGGAGAGGATTGATGTTTGCAGGTTTCATATCTTCTGGGGAACTCAACAAATCTGAAGGGGTTAATCTTACCCGGGCCTGCAGCTGGAACTCATCTGTCTCTGCTGGCCACAGGAGCGGCCGGGCAGCGGAGAAGGGCCTGTCCCGGCCCGCCCGGAGCCGCGGGGCTGGCCTGGCGGAGCAGGCACGGCGGAGCCCTCAGCGCAGCGGCCGCGGTCCTGCCAAGGCGCGCCGGGGCCGGGCGGCCCC
>VXAZ01009313.1:117065-136955 GCA_013399875.1 Gymnorhina tibicen
TATCAGACAGATGCTTATATATATATATATAAAATATGACCTGAAGATCTCCACATGAAACCTACCTGCATTGAAGCTAAATTAGAGCATGCTACTGAAAGTGGAATAAGACTCCTCAGAATACTAAGTCCATTTGGCTTTCTACTTTATTTAGCCAAATCACAATAGAGGTCAGGATTCCTATAGAATTTAGTGAAGTTTTCGCTTTTTCTGTTTTCATATTTCACATTTTTTATCACATTCTTATTTTGCTATATGACTGCTAAGGTAAACCAGACTGACTTGCTGTGTTGACTGTCACTAACATGTACTATCCAGGCTACAAAAGAAACAATGTAATTTAAACCCTGCTTCTTCCCTGACTGACAATCCAAATGTCACTGACCTATGTTGTCTTTACTGTAATGTCTGCTTTTATGGACTTTCTACATCTTTTTACTGTAAGAAGCCTTGTGGTCCAGTATGACAGAGGCACTACCTATAGACTTTATTACAAGTGCAATTCTTACCAAAATGCATAACCTTACCGTATTTAACTGTGCATTTATCTACACACATTCTTAAATAGCTCTCATAAAAATGGGAGGAGGGAAATTTTTAGTTTAATGATCGAACAAATTATGTAAAAACCTGTGCTCCTATCAAAAGGAACGAGACTTACCAATGTGTTACTATTCACTGGTAGTAGCAAATGTCTTCTCCCTGTTAGTATTAGACTGTTGTCATTTTAAAATAGCTATGTTGTCTGAACATATATTTCTGAAAAAAAAAAGCATCCCTACTATGCATTTTTCCAATGTCTGAAACAGAAAGGCAACCCCAAACTCGAAGCATCAGCAGCATCAGTTCAGCTGAAAGATGGAAAGAGCAGGAAAATACACTGTGATGTGTATTCCCTATGATTTCTGTCATCAAATTTTCATAGGTATTCCATCAAAGACAGTTCGAAGGAATATACTACCAGGATATTTACAGGAAAGTCCCAATCTTAAGGAAAACCGTAAGCCAAAATACCGTGAAAAAGTAGAAAGTATTTTAAAATGTGATGATGATACCAGTGGTGATTGGGAGTTGGAAATAGCTGTTGGGCTAACCAGGGAACATCCAACCCCCTCACCACCCTCAATTCCCACTCACAGCTGCTTTCAAGCTCAACCACAGCACAAAGTACTTGTGTTGTGTCATGATCTTCATCCTGGTGCAAAGAGAACAGGAGTGGCCATTCTCCACCACACCCTGAGACCCACAACGCCGTAACTCCTGATAACACGGACACAGGCAATGTGCAGACCACTGGCAGCCTGAACATCTGAGAGATGTCTTTGGTAGTAATGTACACAGAGGGTACCTCCACAGCAAAATTCAAGGGTAATTCACAAACATTTTTTATTTCTACAAAAAAGATCTGTGAATCTCTCAGAGGAAAAGTACCAGGGAGTCATACACACTTTGCCACAGTACTATGTTCTGAATGGAGGACTGTTTTGCTTTACTTCTCCTTTACTTCACTTATGTCTTCTGGATTCCACTTTGAGCATTGGTATTTTCTGCCTCACTTTTTTTCTGTGTTGAATATTTAGCTTTTCACCTTATTTCATAATATCAACTTGTACAGTCCAGCTTCTTTCTGGACTGCTTGAGAAATAACTGTTTTCTTAAGAAATGTTATAATGTTGTTATTTTACATTATTGGACACCATAATAATGAATACACAAAGAAAAAAAAAGTATATGAACTTTACTTTAAAAAAAGATTTAAAAATAGATTAAACAAAAATATAAATTTATGAAAAAAAATCAAACCACAAAACCCACTGTTACATCTCATTGATTTTTAAAAGCAGCATAAGGAAGATGGAAAAAGTCTCTTATTCAACTCAGAGGCTTTGTACACAGAAACACTGTAAATAAATAAAATATAAGGAAGGTTTGGACAAAGGACTAGAGATGAGAAATATCCTCAATTAAAAAGACTACTTCTGAAAAAGATTGGAAATGGAAGACAGAAAATCTCTGTTCTTCAACTCAGAGCTCAGAGCCAGAGGAAATAACACAAATGGGGAAAAAAAACCTTTGACAGTGAAAACACTAGATTTTCCCAAATTTCAAAAAAATGTAAAATTCTTTTAATATGAAATTTGTTTCCCAGGGGATAAATAGATGAAGAATGTGGGGACCAGACAGTTCGTAAGAATTAAAAAGGAAAAATTCTTTTGAAAAACCCCAAGAAAAATAGGACACCTACTTCTGTCAGTCTCAGTTGCAGAATAAAAGAATGTGCATGGTTACAAAGACTGCCAGTGAGTGCCTCGACAGGCAGCTGCTGTGAGATTATGGAATTAGTTAATACAATCTCACAATGCCAAAAGACCAGAAGGTTCTCACTGTGGCTCCAGTTATGTTGCATCACAACTCGGTGCTGCACTGCTATCAGACAGATGCTTTCAAAAAGACTGCATATGATGCTAGAGCTGAAGTTACCTGACTGTCTGTGGCTCTGTGCTCCAAAATGGGCTGTTCAGGCTGCAGAAGCCAACCTATTAAGCGAGTGGCTTGGCACACATTCCCTACTCTATTTTGGTGTAAGAGCCTACAGGCTACTATGGAACACCACACATGCCTCTCATTCCCTAAATGACTGTGTCGTACAAGTTTCTTACACAGAACTGTGCAAGAAAAAAAATATTTCTTTAACCAGTGGAAGCAATCTCATTCATCTTAAGGCATTTGTAGGTCAATAGAGTGCTAATTCTTATTCATAATAATTATGTTAACCATAATATGTAGGGAACAGAATCAGACTCTGGTGAAAAAAAGAAATAATCATGGGTCTTTTCCTACTGAGATGATAATTCAAGTGTGAAATAAGGGACAACAGGTAGATACAGTCTGATCTGAAAGCACCAGCAGCAAGAAAATCGTGTATTTCAGTATAACAGATAGTAGACTCAACACTATGCCTTTCATAAGCACTGCAGAAGACCTGGATCTAATAAAGATAATGAAGAATCATTACAGATGTTTGCAGGGAGTACCTCCCAGGAATGATGAGGTATATGCACAAAAGAATGGAGATGACTCTGAAAAACTAACACCTGGGGAAAAGTAGACTGATATGAAGAAAAAGATTATGTATAGCATGAAGCTTGTCTCTAAAATGTCTAAGGGGGATTTAAAGCATCTTACCTTTTATACAGCACAGCAGAGCACAGAATGCTTGCATTTGTCTTCCCCAGAGTAAAGGATCAAGACAAAAGAAGCTGTGAACTTTGTCTTATGTCTGGGCAAGGGAAAGAAAAGGTGCTGTTCCAGATATGGCCAACAGAATCAGAATGATTTAGCTGTGTGAGGACATAGGACCTGAAAAGGGTTTTAAGCCTAGATACCACTCAGTAGGCAAAGCTGATCAATGGGTGAGAGAGTAATTTTGTTTTCTGTCATTATGAAAAATTATAGGGTTAGGCCTTGAAAATATTTAAATGTTTATTTAAACTTAAGGTAGCAGCTGGATGATTTTCAATGGGTAACAGGCAGAGGAAAGAAAATGGTCGCCATGTTGCAGTTTACCACTATGAGAAACACGCTGGAATGAAAGTCAGTGGAATGTGAAGTCATAGAGGATTTAAGGAAATTTCATTAAAATCCCACAGAAGCTGAAAAGATAAAAACTGCTTCCACCTGAGGACTAAACATACTCCTTCTGCCCTGGAGACTTGAACATGTCCCTGGGGGGAACTTAATGGTACAGCTCCTAAACAGCACAGACAGCAGAATATGGCAGATTGATGGGAGGTCTTTTGTCCGTTTGGTTTTGGTTCTCTTTGTACCAGAAGCTGCCATGCAAATAATAGTGTATTTTAGCTGTGTGCAACTGGAGGGCTGTAATTATGAAGTTCAAGTGCTGGCAAGTCACAAATTTGAACCAGATGACTTGAAGAAAGAGGGAGGACCAGAACGACTAGGTCTCCCAGTGTTACAACAATTAGAGGGAAATAAGGTGAAATAAACAAAACCAAACAAATAAATAAAGAACAAAAAATACCCCAGAAAATATATGCCACCCGCAAATAGACGTGTAAAATACGGGTTATTTCTGCTGTTTCCATATTGCAAATAATTGTCATGGTCTGATCCTAGGAGAATCACAGATGATCAGGTGTTTCTTGTCAGTTTTTTAAAATTTCCCAATTAAGTGGCATCTAGAAAATTAAGATATTTGTTTGGATCATTCTAGTTATCAAATGATGTAAATCCTACATATGACGGCTGTGTCAGATTATTTTTCCTGAGCAAAACACCCTACACTAGATGTTGCCATATCTACTAATTCCTATTATATCCATTCATTAATAGTTCCAAGATACAAGGCATTTTGTAATTTTCTTTTTTTATTTGAAGAGGAGTAACATTTTTGGTACCTCTTGAAGTAACTAATTGAGCTATAAATTCCTAATCTCAATAAAAATATATCCAGAGAAAATAAGTTCCCCAAGTAAACTATCTTATCTAACAATTTTTATTTTTAAAAAAATTGAATCAAGGGTTAAACATAGTAATTTTAACTGTACAAAGACAAAACTGGTGGAATTTTGAAAACTGTTCTAGTCTGTGGAGTATCAAAACTTACCCTTTCTATTAGAAATGCCTGTGGTTTAGTGGTAGAAGAAAAAAGACAAGCAAACAAAACACAACTGTTTCACTTTACAGATACAGATTTTCTTTCTGTTGTAGCAGTGACTTTTTGGCAGCAGCTCCTACTCTGGGATCCCTTGGTCTTAATCTCTCTATTAGCTCCAGTTTCAGTGGGATTTACTTCTTCTGAGTGTTCTTCTTTAACCTCTTCTTTTGATCTTCTAACTTACTTCATCTCTTCAAATTTCAGATATATCCCTGTTTGTGAATTGTTGTCTCTTATGTGCTTTTCTGTGAGTACAAATACACTAATAGCATTCTTCTCAGTGTTTTGGTAACTGTGCTCAATTAGAGAAGCAGCAAAGGAGATTCTTTGCCTCTGGAGTTTAATTCCTAGCTAAAAATTGAACATATTTTTGTACCGGGTAACAGATACAAGCAAGAATACTTCAAATTAGTTAAAAAAATGGTATTGCCAAGTTATTTCAAATATCCTACCTATCATTCAAATAACAAGCTATCATTTTAAACCACAAGACTATATCCAAGCTTATGACCCATAATAGTAAAGTAAAATAAAATTCTACTGATGATGATCCAGTTTTGAATCTTTTGGCAAACCCTGAGATTCAACAACTTAGAACTGCTGAATGAACATACAGTTCCATTTATAGTATTTAGGCAAAATAATTTTTGTGTCACTGTAACTCTAAATATGAATGAAGCATTTATTAGGAGTGGGTCTTAAAAATTCTATGACTTTAGATCCCAATCCAAACGAAAGTAGATACTACTTATCTAGTGTGGTTAACACAAAGTTTTGGAGACAGTACAGCTCTAAGTTCAAGTGAACAAATTGTCAGCTTAATTGGATGAGCATTGAATAATGTCAGTTACAGCAGTCTTCATGGTTAAACATCCTGAAAGTAAAGGTCAATACAGAAGCAAAAAGCCTTTGCAGTTTTTCCCTAGAAATAAAGCTTTCATGTTTAAATTCATGTAGGTGGTTTTGCCTGAAATATTTTTGGTTTTGTTTAGGAAACATATCTATACTACAGAAAGTTTGAAAAAATAACTGCATGGATGCTAAAGATACTTCTGGAAGTTCAAACTCTTTGGAACAGGCACTCTGAAAGGCAGGAGAATAACCTTACAAAAAATGTAAAGGCTAAAATAGTATCAACAGGTCTATATTTCAGCAGCTAACACTGATAGATGAAATGGTACTTTTATGTACTGTACATCCAAAGCCTCAAAAATTAGGTGGGAGATGCACCTACTTTTAAAATCTTACCATCCATTTTTCAAGTCCAGAGTAGATCTCAAATAAGTATTTAATTTACATTTTAAAAGGTGTCTTGATTGCTGGTTAATTAAATATTGATAGTTCAAAAAACACATTGAAATTTAGCAGGAATGCAAGAGATAAATGAAGTTGCTAAATCATTTAACAAAGTTACCACTGAATTTCACAAATACTTACATTCTTATTCTATAAATGAACTCTCGTTGTTTGAAAGGATACTTAGCTTATTAATTGGTAGTAATAAAGCCAACAGAAGCTTCTTAGTTCTTAGTTAATGTAAACGCTTCTGCTCTTGGATCCATATTGAAGATCATCTCCTACATCAAGGCAAACTGCAGAACAAGAAGAAAAAACATGACTTTAGTTATATTTCTCTTGCATTTCTGTTATGCTGAGGCCCTGCCCACCTTGATGTCTATCCCAGTAACTTAATAGGCATATCTCTCTAGTAATTTCAAAAAGATCTTAGTCAAAATTATACATTCATACTTCCTGAGAGAGGCAAGCCATGTAAAGATAATGAAGTGCACCCTTTTCCCTGCTATTGTAGATCCATTTTCATTTACTCACTAGCAAACTCAAGTTCATATTAATATGAGTAATGCAGAGTCAGAAATTACTCATCCATTACAATGGGGTGAAAAAAGGAATCTGAATTAAAATCCAGTAAATTTACAGGCTATTATACTGCCACTGTGGACATAAAATCAGTGTCTTAGGTTAGACACTGACACTATAAACACTAATCAGCAGCCAAATTTCTTAGGGAAATCAGTCTTTAAAATTAATTTCTAGAGAATATTTTACTTCCCCCAGGCAGAAAATGAGGGGATGTTCACTCCAAACATAAAGTTTTGAAGATAAAACTTGTTTTGGAAAAAAAAGTCTCTAGTAGGACATACTTAAACCCTTTCTTTTTTTTCTTCTTCTTGGATGATGAAAAATACAGCAAGTACATTGATAAATATAGGAGAGTCTATATATTTCTTTACTTATATTTTTTTACACTAAGAACACAGTGAGTTTTAAATATCATTTTTATACACTGCTACTACAAATACACAGAAAAATAATAAAAAACAACTTCTTTAACAAAATAGAAGATGAAATTATGAAAACAAGCTGCACTACTTTCCTCAGAGATTATGTATTTCTAGTGTGGTTACTTGGCCTAAGATGATGGTTTGTGACAGCTGTATGTTAGATTCTTCCAAATGCAGTCCAAATAATTTCCTCCAACTGAGCTGCAATGGCTAGTTCCTCATGTCTCCTGTCCCTTCTCATACATTTACAGCCTCAGGGCTGCAGCCATGCCAGGAAAAGGTAAATTATCAGGGTTGTAGTGAAGACAAAAATGATGTCTGGGTATCTGCTCTGATGGTTTTAGCTGCTGGACAGTAGGCTTCAGAGGGTCTTTAAATGTAGGACTACTAAATCAGGAAGCTTCTATAGAGCCAGAAGATGAAATGAGGGAAGGAAAAGTCAGAGTAACTAGTAACTGCCTAAGTTTTCAGAAGCTTATCCCATCAAATATATACATCCAATCTGCAGATGGTCTCTAACCTCCAGCCTCCCTTTGAAGCAGTTCAATGAATAACAAGTACTTATAACTGATTCAGTTTTATTTCACACTTTCCTTTAAAAACAGGTAGATTCTTTGAAATATAGTTATTTTCTTTCCAGCTGTGCAGAACATGTATAGATAGTGTTCACAAATTCAGATTATAAACTGATATAAATTTATGAGGCAGGTGAGGAGCCACAGACAGACAAATTATCTGTCTATATTAGTTTGGAGGGTGTGAGGCCCAGACCATTCTGAAGATATTGGGCCTTGCATGCAGAAGGCAGTCCACAGCACAGCTCTCTGCAAACTTCATATTGTGCTGTAGGCTGAGACCAGAGGTCATTCTGGCAAAGAAGACTGGCTTAATTCATGGGCATGTCTGATTTAATTGCTGGGCAAGGGCAACACAGAACCAGACACTGTTCTACTCCAAGTCAAGGAACCTGGACTTTACCCCAGTTGAAGGAGTAGTGAAAAGGCAAAGTTTCCTAGGCATAGGCTCAACTGAAAGAGTTTAGAAACCAAATGAGTCTGAGCTAGAATCTTCACTTAAAACACAATATTAAAGTATTTAAGGCACTATTTAAGCTTCTGGTTTTATCTTTTTTCTGAGGAAATTCACTATGCTATCCACAAGATGAAAGTAAAGAATAAGAAATATCAGGAGAGTTAAAAAAATATATAACTTAATTAAATCACAGCTGTGCAAAACATGATTAAGTAATTGAAGGGATAGAATCAAGGAGAGAGGAGATTATTTTAGGCAGTCTGAAGTGCATAATTATGAGCAATGGGCTAAATCTGAGCAAAAGAAAAACTTTAAAGATAAAGCCCAGAAACAAATTCTCACTAGTCAGCTCGACTCATGTACAAAATAGCTTTTGCTGGTGTAACCACAAATCTGGGCTGGGTAAATATATACTGGGGCATTCAGATATCATAATCAAGAGAGATATATGCTCGCACAAAAAGAAACTTGAAGCAGGGTACCTGACGCTCAGCCTGAGAGGATGTTCAGATTACACTTCAGTTCTGTTATATCTGAGGCTTTGATTCTTCAGTTTTACCATTTTCTGACATTATTTACAACAGGTAATCTGTCACGTTGGTGCAATGGGTTTCAGTTTGTTTTAATGAGAAACTGGAGCATTGCCAGACAGAGCAGAACTCAGGAATAGGAGGCATCCCTTCACTCTTTCTCCCAATACTCCATACTTCCAGGGGAGCATTCAGTTACTGAAAGTAGATAAATCCAGGGATCAGCCAAATACAGCAATGTTCTGGTTTTAACATTTCTTGTTTGAAGTGTAGTGATTTAAAACTATTCAATGATTGCAGTGGTCCAGAGACACCATGCCTCTTTTTGGCTTTAACAGTTTACATTATCTGAATCTTTTGTCCTATCCATGTCTCCAATTGAATATTCAATTCATATGGGTACTTCACACGAAGTCTAAGTCTCTGTGAAAAGCTCTACCTGTTAAGGAAAGCATACAGTTTTCTCACATTGTTCTCCAAAAGGCTGGAGGGAACTCATACAGTTCATGAATTTGTAACATGAGTACTTGCTAAACTCTCTCATAACATCAGACATAGAAACTGCACTGTGAAGGGCTGCCTACCAAATCTAAACAAATACCTAATTTTTCTGGTTGTTTATGAGACAGGAAAGCTTTACAGAGGACAGAAAGTATATGAATGCACAGTGGAAAAGATGCTGTGCTAGATTTTGGATGCTCAATGCATCAGTCTCTCTGGTGGATGAATCTGAATTTTGGACATTTCAAGGAGTTTTAGCACAAGATGCCCTTTAGAACGCACATATACACAATGGCAGTAAACCAAAATGTCCAAGGTTTGCTCTGGCAGTTCCACTGCTATCTCTTCCATATATGTTTATTATCTCCCTTCACCTCTGGACACCTCAGGCCTTAGCTGAAGTAGGGTTTGCCAGAAGTTCTTCATTGGATATATCCACAGTCTTCATAGATTTTTGACTCAATCTTTCCTTTATTTTAAGGATAAAGCAGCAAAATGGTACTCTGTTTGAAAGGCTACTTCTCTCCCACACTTTTTCTATCATCTTTAGAATGCAGTATCTCTTTTGACTACTAAGAATTAAAAAATATAGTTTGAACTGATGAAAAAATACTCATATTCTCTGATAACTAGCCAGTAGCTCTTGTGAGAGCTTTGTATTGACAAAATCATGCAGCCACCAAGCAAGCACACAGTAATTCATAGCTTCAGTTCTGATTATCAGATGAAGCAATTCAAGCTAGCTATTCAGAGGCTTTCACTAGCAATATTGTACCAAGGGGACGCTTAAACTGGGATTTACAGTACATCGTGTACATTTCAGTAATCACATTTCAGTTTAAACCTTGCCATGACCCCAGATTCAAGGGAATGTAATGGTCTGCACACGTGATAATCCTGCTGGGTTATGTGAGGAAATGATTAAAGGTTTCACGATGTCCTGTCAGCTCTGAGCACTAATTCCAAAAGCACATTTTACTTTCTTTGACAGATTTTAAGAGTGTGCATGTCCTAAATGGCAGTTGATCTGCATAATAATCTGAGCTATTACACGCAATACTTTTATATAACATGGCCAATAGTGGTTGTTTAAATATCATTATTTTAAAAGTTTTATATTACCAGTTTGTGGCTTCATTCACAGCTTTAATGTTTGGAATTTTCTCCTCCTCCCCCCACACACCTGTATGTAGGCAAACATTCCCAAAGTGACACCTTCAACTTTCAATATTTAGTAACTAAATTAGATTCTAAATTCAGAAGCTCTCCTTTGTAATATACAAAGAATTATACAGGTATAAACTTAGAGGTATAATGTCTAGGTATTAACTGATATGGTAAACATGTATGACTCTAGAAGATCTAATCTCTGAATCCCTGTAAGGATCAAATCTTAAAACTCCTGGAAACAGGACACAAAAGCAAACACACTGTTTTAGTTACGGCTCCTTAAGAGTGTTTGTTCCTCCAGTTACTGTCGTACTTTCAAATGTGCAGAATTTTCCGAATCCCGTCTTCAGCCTTTGCATATACTAAACATCTGCACTCAAAACTGAGAATACCTATCTTCCTTTCTGAACCCTCATTTTCATGTTCTTAATTTTCATTTGTTTCTTTGTGGTGATTAGTTTTGAGAGGGGGGTTTTGTTTCATTGGTTAGCTGGTTGATTTTTTTTTTTTTGTAAAAATATACTCAGAGTGCTGGATTCCACTGAGTTTGTAAATACAGGCAAACAACAAAAATTGAAGATAGAATGTTCAAAATGTGGCACTTAAGAACACAGTTTTTGACTTTGCTATTTACAGTCCTAAGAGACAAGTAAATACTGAGTATCTATACTAAGCACCTGAAGGATCAGAATCCTTCATTTTATGTCTGGCATGTCTGATCCCTATATCCTACCCATGAATGCTTACAAGTGAAGTAGCTTTATCCACTAATATGTTTTTAGAGCACACCCTGTTACTCGGTGGCAATCTGAATAAAGTACGGCTGGAACCAGCATGAAACACAGCCTTAAAACATGGAATCACACTTGGCACTTTGGGATTCCTTCATTTTCTTCTCTGCGTTACAAATGCTAATCCATGCTATACATTTCCATTAAAGCTTATCTGACAGCAGCTCAAAGCTAGACCTTTGAGGGGCTCTACCAATTTAAACCATGCTGAAATGTGTACTTTTCAGTCTGAAACTGAACTGGGGAACCTTTTGTCACAGACTGTCATAGAAGCCAAGTTTAAAATAGGGATCAGCATAAGACTAAACCAAATCACAGAGCATGGGTTTCTTCCTCATCATCAAACATAATGATTTGGAAGCAAACATTGACTCATTGCTTGGAGCTGAGATTATATCAATAGAATAAGTGAGTGAATAACTTGCTCTTGCTATTGGCTTAAATTTTGAATACTACATCAGAAAGATATTTTTCTCAGTATTCAAATAAAATTCCCCTCTTCAGGAAAAATCTTTTTTTTTTATCATTGAAAAGTCTGAATGAGTTGTACACATTGACACATTTTGCTCTGTAAAACATACAAAATGTCAGTGTTTCATATGCCTCTCAGTTTTGAAAAGAAAACTTAAGAGTCAACAGGAAAATTTGATTTAAAATAAGCTTCTTTTCTTGCCTTGATTTTTGTATCCATCTCCCCCTCTTCTCTCCAAAAAACTGTCAATTCAATTTTGTTGAATTTCCCCCTTCTCACAATGTGAAACATTTTCTAGATTTATGAGACTTGAAAGTTTCTGAATGCCTCAGAAGAATGTGGTTTTTTGTTGTAGTTACCTCCTATTGGGGATTTTTTCTGTTTTATCAAACTGTGAACAGATTCCATTACTTATTTTTTCTGTTCATATTACTTACTGTTTTCTCTGATGAGTAAGATAAACACACAGTTACATCTCTTTAAAGTTCTTAGATTTTGTTTTTTAAAAAAAAAGATTGAAATGTTTTTACCCCTACAGCCTTTCTCTTACAGAATTATGTGAACATATTTTTGAAGAATGGTGACACGTCTCAACTACTAAAAGTCCAATTTGGCTTATTGTTTTATTTATATGTTTCTGTTGGCATTAATATTTTCTACCTTGTATAAATATAGCTATGATGTGGCAGAAATTCCTGTGAGATGCAGATGTGTCTTTTAATATCATCTGATTCTGCAACTGGCTCAGAAATAACATAAGGTTTACACAATGTTGATATTAACATTAAACTATTTTATTACAGAAAAGTCAGGATTAAATGGGCTTTTTTCAAAGTACTTAGTAGATTAGTCTGCTTCTGCAATATTCTATTTTCATAATAAAAATAATACATCTCCAGTACCAGATATAACAGTTCTGTAAGTCAGTCTTTCCTCAGATATATCCACTGATAAACACTTTACTGCTATGAATATATATTTTATTCTGCAAATAGTAAGCAAGATAAACACTACCATGTTCAAGCTAGATCCACTCTGATAGTATTAATGTGTTTTTAAAAGATTTACCTATGTAATGATAATATTTTTAATAGAAGATGGAAGCAGGAAGATGTAAAATACTGAGTTCTAGGAGAAAAGGAGTATTGATACTTACAGATGTTGATGATAAATAAAACTGAAGGTGAAGTATAGATACATTTATGTTTAAGATTGAGTCCAAAGTAAAGGTATCACTCAATATCATGCCAGAAGAAGACAAAATACATTTTTAAACAAAGATTATGGGTTGAACTGTGAATGGCAATTAAGAATATTCATAAAACCTATAGCCATTAGAGAACAGTTTATGCAGTTTTGTAGTTTTCTTTGAAAGAATAAGACAAAGGCACCGCAGCTTTTTTGTTTCTTGCATTTGGGAGTAACAGAATGTTATAATCCTACATGCTTTTTTTCATCATGTGTGGCTTGATTTCTCTGTTTATATATAAGATATTTACATCCAATTATCATTGTACACAACTGCAAAGCCATGGAAACAGGAAGTTAACAAAACTAATAGCAAACAAGACTGTCAGTGAGTGTTTCAGATTCACCCCTTCAGTTCTGCAAATGAAAGGCCTCACACAGACACTCTTATTTTAAATTAATTCGTTTCTGCAGAAGTACAAATGGAGCATGTAATTTCTAACCTAAAGAAACAATAAAGACCTTCTTTGAGTATTTCTATTTTCTATTAATTGTATCTGTTATTATGGAGGTATTTGCAGTCCACATATATAATCATGCTGTTACACAGATAAGAGTTTGAGATGCTCTCTGGCAACTTCTTGAAAGCAAATAAGTAATACACAAAGTTATCTACAGTGTCATATTCCTAAGGCATACCTCATATAATCTTTGAATTTATATCATATCATCAGCTTTCTAATCCCAAAGGAGCTGTCACAGACAGACCAAAACCCATCAAAGTGCTGTGTACTGCTCAGTTGTGTATGCACAGTACGAATGCAGACCACAAGCTGTTCTTCCCCAATTGCCTTTGATAGCTCTTGAGGTAGTTCAGGTGTTCCACTGCAAAGCAGTGGAAAATTTATGGTCAATGCAAAAATTGTGGCTGACAGTCATTAAAATTTTTCCATAGACAGGTCTGAAATATGGTGAATATTTTAAGCCTTCGTTTTTCAAGATATGTATTCTACTGAGCAAAATGAGACTTGTAAAGCATGATCTTCAAAACGAGTGGAAATGACACACTGTTGGGGTATATTTAGTGATAAAACTTCCCTTGTATTCAATATGAGTGAAAGTTACAATGTTACCAAATTATTTTGGTGGGTTTTTTTTAAAAAACACATCATTTGCTGTCTAAGCTAATAAAAAATACTCAAGTGCTACTATATTTATACTGTTACCACAGAATACAGTATCACGTAAATATAAAGTGACATAGATTGCAGAAAGACAAAAAATAAAAAGCTGTAAAACCTAAATCCACTAACTACTTCGCAGACTTTTTGTGGTCCCTTCTCATCTCTATAAACAGTGCAAAATGTGGATGATCATTCCAATATATAAATGATTATTCCAACAAAATCAAGAAATCTTCAGCACAAACAGTGTGATTTTCCCCTAATTAGCCATCTCAGTCCATCAGAGGAGGAAAGGGCTAGATTGTCAATAACCACGTAAACAGAACTGATCAGTAATTTCTGCTGTTTGTTTTTAATGGTCAAATGTTCTAACTAGTCAAAATTTCACACTGGAAAACCAAAACTTGCCAACATTTTTAGAGAATCAGTCAAGAAAAATGAAGTACTGCTTTTTCCTTTGGTGAGTCAGCTCACACCAAGACTTCCTAAAGTTTCGGGATGAAATTTATTATTTTGGTGTAGTCTATCCACTGCAATTACATTTTGTAGAGGCAGATTAAAGTGGGACACAAGACTTCCTAGCAAGCTATATGAAGACTTTTAGATGAATTCTTCCAGGAAATAAAAATTAATAGTTTTCACAGTCTTCCCTTATATATGGACTATTTTTGTTCTGTGTACCAGAAAAAGCACCAGAAAAAAAAAAATTTAATCTGATTTTACTGAAGACTCCCATTGCCTATATAGTGCACTGACTATACAGTGTCTGCACATTATGATAGTAGATGTATTATGGGACAATCCCAGAAATATAAAGGCATAGAAATGGAATAATCTCTTTTATTGAAACAAAATGAAATTTGTCTCAATTCAACATTTGTATCATACTTAGGTGTCACAGTGACTGCCAGTATAATAGCCAAGATGTCCATGCCTTTGCACATTTAAGCTGAGCTCCTTTTAGATCAGGGGAAATTAGAAATGTTTATGGATTTTTCCAGCATAGTGATTTTTTCCAACATGTTAGATTTTTTTCCCAGGAATTTGAACTGTCAAAAAGCATTCTTCATCCAAAAGACTAAAACAAACTGCTGAGGTTTTTATTTGTCTATTAGCCCATGGTTTTGAGGATCTCAGGGGGTAATACTCAGTTACCAGCACTCATGGAAGATTGACAACAAAACTTTTTTAAAAAGAAGGTGATTAGATTGGGAGAATCTTGATAAAAAAGAATACATAGACTGATAAAATCACAAATGCACTACCAATTTTTATTTTAAAATTTAAAATGCTTTTCCTGAAATGATGAAATAAATATTTAATGTTCCTAAGCCATAACTATAGTGGAAGAATAATTTGTCAGAGGAAATGCTACTTCCTGTGTCATATTTATTTCCAATTATATAAAGTTGACACTTGAATTGCTCAGAAAAATATCTGTGTGAGTCATCAGCTTCCTTTACAGATTGCTTTGCTTGGCTGAAAAATGTTACCTGGTCATTAATTAGGAAAAAAAAAAGAAAATAAGAAAGAAAGGCAGAATGGAAAGCATTTAAAGCTTGAGATTCTTTCTACTTATAGCTGAACAAAGCTAAACAAAAATTTACACACAAACCAATCAACTCCCTAGGATCACAGAAGCAGCTAACAGAATAACTATGAGCACCAAGACATGTCATCTGGCAATCAAACTCAAAACAATAAAAATCCAAGAGAGTTTCACACAGAAGCCATGAAATTTGAAGTAAAAAAACAATATGTATGCCAAAGTTGAGAAATTTGATAAACTCTTGGAAATATAACTTGCATTTGATTATCAAATACACAGAACTTACATTTACAGGAGGAATTCTACTGAGCTGAAAATAGAGGACATCTGGAATATATTGCACACACTTACTGAGCTGCATTTATAACCTCTCCTTGTGGCCACTGGTGAAATCAGCTACCTTGAATAGATTAATCTCTGGTTAGGTACAGTTTGGCTGTTTTTATGGTTTACCATTTAGCTACCAGGAAATAAATATGAAAATTATGCTCTTTTGGCACTCTTTGTTCTGTGCTTTCAATTTGGCTAGCCTTTTCCTGGGAGGAATGAGAATAAATTAATTTTTTAAAAATTTTATTTTACATTTTTTTATGTCCTCTTCAGAACAGGAATTTTTTAGTATAATAAGAAATAAATTACAACAAGAATCTTGTCTTTGCAAAATGCAGTGGAGTTTCTGGTATTCTCTGAAAATCAGAAATCATACTACTAAGCAGATCACAATTTTAAATCTAACTTCCAGTCTTGGGAGAGGTTACATTAATTCTTGCAAATATTAAGGAAAAAAAAAGCATTTATATAAATATGGAAATTTGTCCTGTTTTGTTAAAAATTTATTGAAGAAACTAATTTCAAGGTAAATAATCATTACTTTGTATATGTGCACTCTTTAATACTGAAAATTATTATCTAAGGATTTGTATGAATGATTTTTGTAGGCCAGCATACAAAACCAACAACCAGTAAAGAAAATTTATAAATCTTGGGCACAGATCACTGTACAATGTTTTCCTCAGGTCTTGCTTTATTAAAAAAAAACAAACAAAAACAAAAACAAAAACAAAAAAAAAAAACCAACAAAACAACTTCAAAACCAAACCAAATCAATTTAAAGAAGAGTTCAGACTATTCAAGGCCTTTGTAACTAGTTAGATAAGAGAAAAGACATTACATCCTTCTTACCTAATACTCCACCTAATACCTGCCATTCTTCAGTTCCCCACTGCAGTCACTGTGTATGCAGGAGCATGGCAAACCCTGAGGTGTCAGAGCACCATCATTCCTTGTCACCGTAAGTGATCTGGGGGTTAGAAAAAAAATTTAAATTTTGACTGTCAGTCTCAAAATCTTTCTTTTAGGAATTCAAAAACTGAAGAAAATCCTTCTTAACTAATTATAATGCACAGTTAACTGATCTTGCTTAGAAGAGAATCACAGTATCCCAAGTACCTCAATACAGAATTAAATGCCAGTGAAGTGTTCTCCATGTCATTAGTGCTTAAAATCTTTCATCTTGATATTTGATTTTTATCTGTTGTAAGCCCATAAAAAAAATGAAACACCATTTAATGTTTGCTTTAATAGTCTCCCTGAAAAACAGATAAGGACAAAAAAGGAAAAGGGGTTTTTTTGAGTAAATTTGAACTATTTAGAGCCTTGTCAGTAATTTTGAAAAAAATCAGTGACACAAATAGAATGACTAATATTACTTGGAGGTCACATATATGAGAATAGAAAAGGGTTTTTACAGTTGTGTGCCTCAGCACTGTATCAAAAAAAGTATTTTGAATTTTGTCTTTGAAGAATTAGAAGACCTTGTCACAAAAGCAGTATCAGTTGGGTGGTCTTCCAAACACATTTTTTAGTGTAATTCCATTATTGCAATAGGATCATGAACATAAGCAACTGAAATAAATTTCTGTGGCATCTGATGTGAGTACTATTACAAAAAGTGTTTACCTTCTCAGACTTGAGACATTTTTTAAAAAGACAACTTTAATTTTCGGGTTTTTGTGAAGAAAATAATTTTGGCACAATACTCTTATTTTTTTCTTTCAATAGATATATTTAGTTCTTAATAGAAACAAAGAAAAGGCGACCAGTCGCACTCACCAATGTTGTCAACACTGCACAATCATTCTTTCAGGAAAAGGGGAAATAAATGCTGCTAAAGGGGTCTGATGTTTTAAAATAATTTAAAAGCAACTCTTAAGCTCAAGGGCACTGTTTTATTCATACTGACAGGAATAGCAAGTGGTGAGTCATGACTCTTTTTTGAAATTCATTCACTCACTTTACGTGCCTCTCTTTTTAGCTGCCGAACTTGCAATACCATCTGCTTTCAGCCTTCAGTAACTCAAGTTGCCTCTAGCTGAGACCAAAGCCATGAATATTTAACACCTGCAAACAGAAGCAGTAGATCGCTAAAGACCAGCACCTAAGATGGGTGGAAATTGGAAACCTCCATCTCTAGACACAGTCAACAACCCATGTGACAAATTCAGTAACATAGAAGGAGATTGTGGCGACTTCTCCGGTCTCAAACCTCAGGGTAAAGGTCCATGTTCGGCAGCACTCCTACCTTGGAATACATTTACCTTTTCTGCTTGTTTTCTCCTCCCATACAACCCTTTGCGGGACTCTGGCAGTCAGACAGCTTTAGGGGTAACAGAGAGGAAAAAAACTGGATAGAAAAGGGGCAAAGAAAGAAAGAAAAAAAAGAAAAGGAGTGTTTCCATCCCATCAGTTTCCTAGCCTCCAATGCAGAAAGGAACTACAGACAGCAGCATCACGGAGGGACCTGGGAGCCAGAAATCACAAGTGAGAAACAGCAATACTTAAGCCAGGGCTCTTTCACCAGACCATTTCTCAATCCAGTTTAATCAGATACAGCATTTGAGTCCAGACTGAGAGAAAAAGTCTGAAAAAGACAGGGTAGACTGATAACAGACAATTAAAAAATACTTGAAAAATTCCTTTCTTCAACATTTTATGTAGAATTATAATTTCATTTATTTATTTATTTATTTATTGATGGACTGGTATACTAAATCTGTTAAACCTATTCACAATTAAATTATGTGAGTGTAAGTAAAATAAAAAGCCAAAGGACTGGCCAAAGATCAAATATGATAGGGCTACATTATTCTCTCCCAATAAAAATATGCCCAAAACCTGGGCTCTTTCAAAAAGATTTTTCTTTTCCGACAGCAGCTCTTGAAAAACTGCAGGAAAGAAAAAAAGTGACACAGCCATATCTGCTCATTCTAAGTTAAATTTCTGACCTCTTTTCACTACTGCAAAGGAGAAATTTCTCTTCTATAAATTTAATTTTTTTTCATTTGGTTTCTATGGAGATTATGGATTTTTTTGGGATAGTCTTATAGAAATTATTTTAATATTTTTCTAAAGCACCAGGAGCATTAACTGTGGAAAAAGAATAGGAAATAAATTCTGCAAAAGATTCTCTAATACTTAAAAGTACATAAATCAATTTAGCATAAACTTCATGGTGATGCATGATGAGGCAATTCTGATGGAATAAGTTATGCAAACGACCTTTAGTGATATTTTGGAAAGTAACTTGCAAAATGTAGTCCATACACTATACTTCTTCTCTTTTTCTCATTTGCTGCTGTTATTAAAGTGCAGCCAAGTGTTTTCTTAACAGTTCTTAACTGCAGCAGTTAAGAAATTGTTTCTTAGGCTGCTCTGGAAAGGCAGGAATTTGGGTAATATTTATGAAGAGGAAAATCGAAACCTTTTTAACTTGAAACATAGATCTCTCTTACTAAAACGGTACATCAGGGCTACAGGTGTTCTTCTGTGGTGGATTATTTAGAAACAACTGCAAAAAGAGGTCCATATAGTGCTCTCCAGAAACATAAGTGAAGTAAAAGCCATGTATTTAAGTACTCAGCAGAATCCGGTCATCTGGATTTTTAAAAGTTTCAATGGTTGATAATTATTTTGCTGTGCCATGAAACTTGACCTCCAAGGTTATTAGTACAAAGAGGAGGAAAAGGATCATCCCTCTACAGAAATTTTAAAATTACAACATTTGAAATTCAGGCAATTTTGTAAAACCCCAAGATTAATGCATCCATAATACTTGACCTAGATATTGCTCTAATTGCTAATTTTTAATATTTTTTAATTTATTTACCCAAGTGTGATAAGAAATTATGTGATGGGTTAGGGCTTATGTTAAAACATTGCTCATTTAATGCCATGACATTTATTCTTTCTGTTTCTAATAGTCACTTTCTGTTTAACAATTTGTTAATTACTCTTTAGAATTTTGCCAGTCTTTGCCATCTGGGGCTAAAATTTCCACGCTTATTTGCTGGTTCTTTATGCTGGTTTTTGTAAATGAAACCATCCTTTAATCAGTTACATCAGCCCTTTGCCCCCCCCACTCCTCCAGAGGATCTGTAATAATATGGAAATGAGAAAGAAAAGAGTTTTCATTTCCTTGCTGATCCTCATATGG